>JAVRKA010000491.1:0-99300 GCA_034508555.1 Venustoraphidia nigricollis
CTGAAATGCCTATCGGCACCTATTTTTGAAATGCCTATCGGAAACTACATCTGAAATGCCTATCAGCACCTATATTTGAAATGCCTATCGGCAACCATATCTGGAATGCCTATCGGCACCTATATTTGAAATGCCTATCGGCTTCTATATCTGAAATGCCTATCGGCACCTATTTCTAAAATGCCAATCGGCAACCATGTCTGAAATGCCTATCAGCACCTATATCTAAAATGCCTATCGGCACCTATTTTTGAAATGCCTATCGGAAACTACATCTGAAATGCCTATCAGCACCTATATTTGAAATGCCTATCGGCAACCATATCTGGAATGCCTATCGGCACCTATATTTGAAATGCCTATCGGCTTCTATATCTGAAATGCCTATCGGCACATATTTTTAAAATGCCAATCGGCAACTATATCTGAAATGCCTATCGGCACCTATATCTGAAATGCCTATCGACACCTATTTTTGAAATGCCTATCGGAAACTACATCTGAAATGCCTATCAGCACCTATATTTGAAATGCCTATCGGCAAACACATCAGAAATGCCTATCGGCACCTATATCTGAAATGCCTTTCGGCATTCATATCTGAAATGCCTATCGACACCTATATTTAAAATGCCTATCGGCACCTATATTTTGAATGCCTATCGGCAACTATATCTGATACGCCTATCGGCACCTATATCTGAAATGCCTATCGGCACCTATTTTTGAAATGCCTATCGGAAACTACATCTAAAATGCCTATCGGCACCTATTTTTAAAATGCCAATCGGCAACTATATCTGAAATGCCTATCGGCACCTATATCTGAAATGCCTATCGGCACCTATTTTTTTATTTGCCTATAGGAAACTACATCTGAAATGCCTATCAGCACCTATATTTAAAATGCCTATCGGCAACCATATCTGAAATGCCTATCGACACCTATATTTGAAATACCTATCGGCTTCTATATCTGAAATGACTATCGGCACCTATTTTTAAAATGCCAATCGGCAACTATATCTAAAATGCCTATCGGCACCTATATCTTAAATGCCTATCGGCATCAATTTTTGAAATGCCTATCGGAAACTACATCTAAAATGCCTATCAGCACCTATATTTGAAATGCCTATCGGCAACCATATCTGGAATGCCTATCGGCTTCTATATCTGAAATGCCTATCGGCACCTATATCTGAAATGCCTATCGGCACCTATATCTGAAATGCCTATCGGCACCTATTTTTGAAATGCCTTTCGGAAACTACATCTGAAATGCCTATCTGCTCCTATATTTGAAATGCCTATCGGCAACCATATCTGAAATGCCTATCGACACCTATATTTGAAATACCTATCGGCCTCTATATTTGAAATGCCTATCGGCACCTGTTTTTAAAATGCCAATCGGCAACTATATCTGAAATGCCTATCGGCACCTATATCTGAAATGCCTATCGGCATCAATTTTTGAAATGCCTATCGGAAACTACATCTAAACTGCCTATAAGCACCTATATTTGAAATGCCTATCAGCAACCATATCTGGAATGCCTATCGGCACCTATATTTGAAATGCCTATCGGCTTCTATATTTGAAATGCCTATCGGCAACTATTTTTAAAATGCCAATTGGCAACTATATCTGAAATGCCTATCGGCACCTATATCTGAAATGCCTATCGGCACCTATTTTTGAAATGCCTATCGTAAACAACATCTGAAATGCTTATCAGCACCTATATTTGAAATGCCTATCGGCAACCATATCTAGAATGCCTATCGGCACCTATATTTGAAATGCCTATCGGCTTCTATATCTGAAATGCCTATCGGCACCTATTTTTAAAATGCCAATCGGCAACTATATCTGAAATGCCTATCGGCACCTATATCTGAAATGCCTATCGGCACCTATTTTTGAAATGCCTATCGGAAACTACATTTGAAATGCCTATCAGCACCTATATTTGAAATGCCTATCGGCAACCATATCTGAATTGCCTATCGACACCTATATTTGAAATACCTATCGGCTTCTATATCTGAAATTCCTATCGGCACCTATTTTTAAAATGCCAATCGGCAACTATATCTGAAATGCCTATCGGCACCTATATCTGAAATGCCTATCGGCACCTATTTTTGAAATGCCTATCGGAAACTACATCTGAAATGCCTATCAGCACCTATATTTGAAATGCCTATCGGCAACCATATCTGGAATGCCTATCGGCACCTATATTTGAAATGCCTATCGGCTTCTATATCTGAAATGCCTATCGGCACCTATTTTTAAAATGCTAATCGGCAACCATGTCTGAAATGCCTATCGGCACCTATATCTGAAATGCCTATCGGCACCTATTTTTGAAATGCCTATCGGAAACTACATCGGAAATGCCTATCAGCACCTATATTTGAAATGCCTATCGGCAACCATATCTGAAATGCCTATCGGCACCTATATCTGAAATGCCTATCGACACCTATTTTTGAAATGCCTATCGGAAACTACATCTGAAATGCCTATCAGCACCTATATTTGAAATGCCTATCGGCAACCACATCAGAAATGCCTATCGGCACCTATATCTGAAATGCCTTTCGGCATTCATATCTGAAATGCCTATCGACACCTATATTTGAAATGCCTATCGGCACCTAGATTTTAAATGCCTATCGGCAACTATATCTGATATGCCTATCGGCACCTATATCTGAAATGCCTATCGGCACCTATTTTTGAAATGCCTATCGGAAACTACATCTAAAATGCCTATCGGCACCTATTTTTAAAATGCCAATCGGCAACTATATCTGAAATGCCTATCGGCACCTATATCTGAACTGCCTATCGGCACCTATTTTTTTATTTGCCTATCGGAAACTACATCTGAAATGCCTATCAGCACCTATATTTGAAATGCCTATCGGCAACCATATCTGAAATGCCTATCGACACCTATATTTGAAATACCTATCGGCTTCTATATCTGAAATGCCTATCGGCACCTATATTTGAAATACCTATCGGCCTCTATATCTGAAATGCCTATCGGCACCTGTTTTTAAAATGCCAATCGGCAACTATATCTGAAATGCCTATCGGCACCTATATCTGAAATGCCTATCGGCATCAATTTTTGAAATGCCTATCGGAAACTACATCTAAACTGCTAATAAGCACCTATATTTGAAATGCGTATCGGCAACCATATCTGGAATGCCTATCGGCACCTATATTTGAAATGCCTATCGGCAACCACATCAGAAATGCCTATCGGCACCTATATCTGAAATGCCTTTCGGCATTCATATCTGAAATGCCTATCGACACCTATATTTGAAATGCCTATCGGCACCTATATTTTAAATGCCTATCGGCAACTATATCTGATATGCCTATCGGCACCTATATCTGAAATGCCTATCGGCACCTATTTTTGAAATGCCTATCGGAAACTACATCTAAAATGCCTATCGGCACCTATTTTTAAAATGCCAATCGGCAACTATATCTGAAATGCCTATCGGCACCTATATCTGAAATGCCTATCGGCACTTATTTTTTTATTTGCCTATCGGAAACTACATCTGAAATGCCTATCAGCACCTATATTTGAAATGCCTATCGGCAACCATATCTGAAATGCCTATCGACACCTATATTTGAAATACCTATCGGCTTCTATATCTGAAATGCCTATCGGCAACTATATTTGAAATACCTATCGGCCTCTATATCTGAAATGCCTATCGGCACCTGTTTTTAAAATGCCAATCGGCAACTATATCTGAAATGCCTATCGGCACCTATATCTGAAATGCCTATCGGCATCAATTTTTGAAATGCCTATCGGAAACTACATCTAAACTGCTAATAAGCACCTATATTTGAAATGCCTATCGGCTTCTATATCTGAAATGCCTATCGGCACCTATTTTTAAAATGCCAATCGGCAACTATATCTGAAATGCCTATCGGCACCTATATCTGAAATGCCTATCGGCACCTATTTTTGAAATGCCTATCGGAAACTACATTTGAGATGCCTATCAGCACCTATATTTGAAATGCCTATCGGCAACCATATCTGAATTGCCTATCGACACCTATATTTGAAATACCTATCGGCTTCTATATCTGAAATGCCTATCGGCACCTATTTTTAAAATGCCAATCGGCAACTATATCTGAGATGCCTATCGGCACTTATATCTGAAATGCCTATCGGCACCAATTTTTTAAATGCCTATCGGAAACTACATCTGAAATGCCTATCAGCACCTATATTGGAAATGCCTATCGGCAACCATATCTGGAATGCCTATCGGCACCTATATTTAAAATGCCTATCGGCTTCTATATCTGAAATGCCTATCGGCACCTATTTTTAAAATGCCATTCGGCAACTATATCTGAAATGCCTATCGGCACCTATATCTGAAATGCCTATCGGCACCTATTTTTGAAATGCCTATCGGAAACTACATCTGAAATGCCTATCAGCACCTATATTTGAAATGCCTATCGGCAAATATATCTGGAATGCCTATAGGCACTTATATTTGAAATGCCTATCGGCTTCTATATCTGAAATGCCTATCAGCACCTATTTTTAAAATGCCAATCGGCAACCATGTCTGAAATGCCTATCAGCACCTATATCTAAAATGCCTATCGGCACCTATTTTTGAAATGCCTATCGGAAACTACATCTGAAATGCCTATCAGCACCTATATTTGAAATGCCTATCGGCAACCATATCTGGAATGCCTATCGGCACCTATATTTGAAATGCCTATCGGCTTCTATATCTGAAATGCCTATCGGCACCTATTTTTAAAATGCCAATCGGCAACTATATCTGAAATGCCTATCGGCAACTATATCTGATATGCCTATCGGCACCTATATCTGAAATGCCTATCGGCACCTATTTTTGAAATGCCTATCGGAAACTACATCTAAAATGCCTATCGGCACCTATTTTTAAAATGCCAATCGGCAACTATATCTGAAATGCCTATCGGCACCTATATCTGAAATGCCTATCGGCACCTATTTTTTTATTTGCCTATAGGAAACTACATCTGAAATGCCTATCAGCACCTATATTTAAAATGCCTATCGGCAACCATATCTGAAATGCCTATCGACACCTATATTTGAAATACCTATCGGCTTCTATATCTGAAATGACTATCGGCACCTATTTTTAAAATGCCAATCGGCATCTATATCTAAAATGCCTATCGGCACCTATATCTTAAATGCCTATCGGCATCAATTTTTGAAATGCCTATCGGAAACTACATCTAAAATGCCTATCAGCACCTATATTTGAAATGCCTATCGGCAACCATATCTGGAATGCCTATCGGCTTCTATATCTGAAATGCCTATCGGCACCTATATCTGAAATGCCCGATCGGCACCTATATCTGAAATGCCTATCGGCACCTATTTTTGAAATGCCTTTCGGAAACTACATCTGAAACGCCTATCTGCTCCTATATTTGAAATGCCTATCGGCAACCATATCTAAAATGCCTATCGACACCTATATTTGAAATACCTATCGGCCTCTATATCTGAAATGCCTATCGGCACCTGTTTTTAAAATGCCAATCGGCAACTATATCTGAAATGCCTATCGGCACCTATATCTGAAATGCCTATCGGCATCAATTTTTGAAATGCCTATCGGAAACTACACCTAAACTGCCTATAAGCACCTATATTTGAAATGCCTATCGGCAACCATATCTGGAATGCCTATCGGCAACTATATTTGAAATGCCTATCGGCTTCTATATCTGAAATGCCTATCGGCACCTATTTTTAAAATGCCAATTGGCAACTATATCTGAAATGCCTATCGGCACCTATATCTGAAATGCCTATCGGCACCTATTTTTGAAATGCCTATCGTAAACTACATCTGAAATGCTTATCAGCACCTATATTTGAAATGCCTATCGGCAACCATATCTGGAATGCCTATCGGCACCTATATTTGAAATGCCTATCGGCTTCTATATCTGAAATGCCTATCGGCACCTATTTTTAAAATGCCAATCGGCAACTATATCTGAAATGCCTATCGGCACCTATATCTGAAATGCCTATCGGCACCTATTTTTGAAATGCCTATCGGAAACTACATTTGAAATGCCTTTTAGCACCTATATTTGAAATGCCTATCGGCAACCATATCTGAATTGCCTATCGACACCTATATTTGAAATACCTATCGGCTTCTATATCTGAAATGCCTATCGGCACCTATTTTTAAAATGCCAATCGGCAACTATATCTGAAATGCCTATCGGCACCTATATCTGAAATGCCTATCGGCACCAATTTTTGAAATGCCTATCGGAAACTACATCTGAAATGCCTATCAGCACCTATATTTGAAATGCCTATCGGCAACCATATCTGGAATGCCTATCGGCACCTATATTTAAAATGCCTATCGGCTTCTATATCTGAAATGCCTATCGGCACCTATTTATAAAATGCCAATCGGCAACTATATCTGAAATGCCTATCGGCACATATATCTGAAATGCCTATCGGCACCTATTTTTGAAATGCCTATCGGAAACTACATCTGAAATGCCTATCAGCACCTATATTTGAAATGCCTATCGGCAACCATATCTGGAATGCCTATCGGCACCTATATTTGAAATGCCTATCGGCTTCTATATCTGAAATGCCTATCGGCACCTATTTTTAAAATGCTAATCGGCAACCATGTCTGAAATGCCTATCGGCACCTATATCTGAAATGCCTATCGGCACCTATTTTTGAAATGCCTATCGGAAACTACATCTGAAATGCCTATCAGCACCTATATTTGAAATGCCTATCGGCAACCATATCTGGAATGCCTATCGGCACCTATATTTGAAATGCCTATCGGCTTCTAATCTGAAATGCCTATCGGCACCTATTTTTAAAATGCCAATCGGCAACTATATCTGAAATGCCTATCGGCACCTATATCTTAAATGCCTATCGACACCTATTTTTGAAATGCCTATCGGAAACTACATCTGAAATGCCTATCAGCACCTATATTTGAAATGCCTATCGGCAACCACATCAGAAATGCCTATCGGCACCTATATCTGAAATGCCTATCGGCACCTATTTTTGAAATGCCTATCGGAAACTACATCTAAAATGCCTATCGGCACCAATTTTTAAAATGCCAATCGGCAACTATATCTGAAATGCCTATCGGCACCTATATCTGAAATGCCTATCGGCACCTATATCTGAAATGCCTATCGGCACCTATTTTTTTATTTGCCTATCGGAAACTACATCTGAAATGCCTATCAGCACCTATATTTGAAATGCCTATCGGCAACCATATCTGAAATGCCTATCGACACCTATATTTGAAATACCTATCGGCTTCTATATCTGAAATGCCTATCGGCACCTATATTTGAAATACCTATCGGCCTCTATATCTGAAATGCCTATCGGCACCTGTTTTTAAAATGCCAATCGGCAACTATATCTGAAATGCCTATCGGCACCTATATCTGAAATGCCTATCGGCATCAATTTTTGAAATACCTATCGGAAACTACATCTAAACTGCTAATAAGCACCTATATTTGAAATGCGTATCGGCAACCATATCTGGAATGCCTATCGGCACCTATATCTGAAATGCCTATCGGCACCTATATTTGAAATACCTATCGGCCTCTATATCTGAAATGCCTATCGGCACCTGTTTTTAAAATGCCAATCTGCAACTATATCTGAAATGCCTATCGGCACCTATATCTGAAATGCCTATCGGCATCAATTTTTAAAATGCCTATCGGAAACTACATCTAAACTGCCTATAAGCACCTATATTTGAAATGCCTATCGGCAACCATATCTGGAATGCCTATCGGCACCTATATTTGAAAAGCCTATCGGCTTCTATATCTGAAATGCCTATCGGCACCTATTTTTAAAATGCCAATCGGCAACTATATCTGAAATGCCTATCGGCACCTATATCTGAAATGCCTATCGACACCTATATCTGAAATGCCTATCGACACCTATATCTGAAATGCCTATCGACACCTATATCTGAAATGCCTATCGACACCTATATCTGAAATGCCTATCGACACCTATATCTGAAATGCCTATCGACACCTATATCTGAAATGCCTATCGACACCTATATCTGAAATGCCTATCGACACTTATATCTGAAATGCCTATCGACACCTATTTTTGAAATGCCTATCGGAAACTACATCTGAAATGCCTATCAGCACCTATATTTGAAATGCCTATCGGCAACGATATCTGAAATGCCTATCGACACCTATATCTGAAATGCCTATCGACACCTATATCTGAAATGCCTATCGACACTTATATCTGAAATGCCTATCGACACCTATTTTTGAAATGCCTATCGGAAACTACATCTGAAATGCCTATCAGCACCTATATTTGAAATGCCTATCGGCAACGATATCTGGAATGCCTATCGGCACCTATATCTGAAATGCCTATCGACACCTATATCTGAAATGCCTATCGACACCTATTTTTGAAATGCCTATCGGAAACTACACCTGAAATGCCTATCAGCACCTATATTAATTGAAATGCCTATCGGCAACCATATCTGGAATGCCTATCGGCACCTATATTTGAAATGCCTATCGGCTTCTATATCTGAAATGCCTATCGGCACCTATTTTTAAAATGGCAATCGGCAACTATATCTGAAATGCCTATCGGCACCTATATCTGAAATGCCTTTCGACACCTATATCTGAAATGCCTATCGACACCTATATCTGAAATGCCTATCGACACCTATATCTGAAATGCCTATCGACACCTATATCTGAAATGCCTATCGACACCTATATCTGAAATGCCTATCGACACCTATATCTGAAATGCCTATCGACACCTATATCTGAAATGCCTATCGACACCTATTTTTGAAATGCCTATCGGAAACTACATCTGAAATGCCTATCAGCACCTATATTTGAAATGCCTATCGGCAACCATATCTGGAATGCCTATCGGCACCTATATTTGAAATGCCTATCGGCTTCTATATCTGAAATGCCTATCGGCACCTATTTTTAAAATGCCAATCGGCAACTATATCTGAAATGCCTATCGGCACCTATATCTGAAATGCCTATCGGCACCTATATCTGAAATGCCTATCGACACCTATATCTGAAATGCCTATCGACACCTATATCTGAAATGCCTATCGACACCTATATCTGAAATGCCTATCGACACCTATATCTGAAATGCCTATCGACACCTATATCTGAAATACCTATCGACACCTATATCTGAAATGCCTATCGACACCTATTTTTGAAATGCCCATCGGAAACTACATCTGAAATGCCTATCAGCACCTATATTTGAAATGCCTATCGGCAACCATATCTGAAATGCCTATCGGCACCTATATTTGAAATGCCTATCGGCTTCTATATCTGAAATGCCTATCGGCACCTATTTTTAAAATGCCAATCGGCAACTATATCTGAAGTGCCTATCGGCACCTATATCTTAAATGCCTATCGGCACCTATTTTTGAAATGCCTATCGGAAACTACATCTAAAATGCCTATCAAGACCTATATTTGAAATGCCTATCGGCAACCATATCTTGAATGCCTATCGGCACCTATATTTGAAATGCCTATCGGCTTCTATATCTGAAATGCCTATCGGCACCTATTTTTAAAATGCCAATTGGCAACTATATCTGAAATGCCTATCGGCACCTATATCTGAAATGCCTATCGGCACCTATTTTTTAAATGCCTATCAGAAACTATATCTGAAATGCCTATCAGCACCTATATTTGAAATGCCTATCGGCAAACATATCTGGAATGCCTATCGGCACCTATATTTGAAATGCCTATCGGCTTCTATATCTGAAATGCCTATCGGCACCTATTTTTTAAATGCCAATCGGCAACTATATCTGAAATGCCTATCGGCACCTATATCTGAAATGCCTACCGGCACCTATTTTTGAAATGCCTATCGGAAACTACATCTGAAATGCCTATCAGCACCTATTTTTGATATGCCTATCGGCAACCATATCTGAAATGCTTATCGACACCTATATTTGAAATACCTATCGGCTTCTATATCTAAAATGCCTATCGGCACCTATTTTTAAAATGCCAATCGGCAACTATATCTGATATGCCTATCGGCACCTATATCTGAAATGCCTATCGGCACTAATTTTTGAAATGCCTATCGGAAACTACATCTGAAATGCCTATCAGCACCTATATTTGAAATGCCTATCGGCAACCATATCTGGAATGCCAATCGGCACCTATATTTGAAATGCCTATCGGCTTCTATATCTGAAATGCCTATCGGCACCTATTTTTAAAATGCCAATCGGCAACTATATCTGAAATGCCTATCGGCACCTATGTCTGAAATGCCTATCGGCTCCTATTTTTGAAATGCCTATCGGAAACTACATCTAAAATGCCTATTAGCACCTATATTTAAAATGCCTATCGGCAACCATATCTGGAATGCATATCGGCACCTATATTTGAAATGCCTATCGGCTTCTATATCTGAAATGCCTATTATCACCTATTTTTAAAATGCCAATCGGCAACTATATCTGTAATGCCTATCGGCACCTATATATGAAATGCCTATCGGCACCTATTTTTGAAATGCCTATCGGAAACTACATCTGAAATGCCTATCAGCACCTATATGTGAAATGCCTATCGGCAACCATATCTGAAATGCCTATCGGCACCTATATTTGAAATGCTTATCGGCTTCTATATCTGACATGCCTATCGTCACCTATATCTGAAATGCTTATCGGCACCTATTTTTGAAATGCCTATCGGAAAATACATCTGAAATGCCTATCAGCACCTATATTTGAAATGCCTATCGGCAACCATATCTGGAATGCCTATCGGCAATTATATTTAAAATGCCTATCGGCTTCTATATCTGAAATGCCTATCGGCACCTATTTTTAAAATGCCAATCGGCAACTATATCTGAAATGCCTATCGGCACCTATATCTGAAATGCCTATCGGCACCTATTTTTGAAATGCCTTTTGGAAACAACATTTAAAATGCCTATTTGCTCCTATATTTGAAATGCCTATCGGCAACCATATCTGAAATGCATATCGACACCTATATTTGAAATACCTATCGGCTTCTATATCTGAAATGCCTATCGGCACCTATTTTTAAAATGCCAAATGGTAACTATATCTGAAATGCCTATCGGCACCTATATCTGAAATGCCTATCGGCACCAATTTTTGAAATGCCTATCGGAAACTACATCTGGAATGCCTATCAGCACCTATATTTGAAATGCCTATCGGCAACCATATCTGGAATGCCTATCGGCACCTATATTTGAAATGCCTATCGGCTTCTATATCTGAAATGCCTATCGGCACCTATTTTTAAAATGCCAATCGGCAACCATATCTGAAATGCCTATCGGCACCTATTTTTGTAATGCCAATCGGCAACTATATCTGAAATGCCTATCGGCACCAATTTTTGAAATGCCTAACGGAAACTACATCTGAAATGCCTATCAGCACCAATATTTGAAATGCCTATCGGCAACCATATCTGAAATGCCTATCGACACCTATATTTGTAATACCTATCGGCTTCTATATCTGAAATGCCTATCGGCACCTATTTTTAAAATGCCAATCGACAACTATATCTGAAATGCCTATCGGCACCTATATCTGAAATGCCTTTCGGCACCAATTTTTGAAATGCCTATCGGAAACTACATCTGAAATGCCTATCAGCACCTATATTTGAAATGCCTATCGGCAACCATATCTGGAATGCTTATCGGCACCTATATTTTAAATGCCTATCGGCTTCTATATCTGAAATGCCTATCGGCACCTATTTTTAAAATGCCAATCGGCAACTATATCTGAAATGCTTATCGGCACCTATATCTGAAATGCCTATCGGCACCTATTTTTGAAATGCATATCGGAAACTACATCTGAAATGCCTATCAGCACCTATATTTGAAATGCCTATCGGCAACCATATCTAGAATGCCTATCGGCACCTATATTTGAAATGCCTATCGGCTTCTATATCTGAAATGCCTATCGGCACCTATTTTTAAAATGCCAATCGGCAACTATATCTGAAGTGCCTATCGATACCTATATCTGAAATGCCTATTGGCACCTATTTTTGAAATGCCTATCGGAAACTACATCTGAAATGCCTATCAGCACCTATATTTGAAATGCCTATCGGCAACCATATCTAGAATGCCTATCGGCACCTATATTTGAAATGCCTATCGGCTTCTATATCTGAAATGCCTATCGGCACCTATTTTTAAAATGCCAATCGGCAACTATATCTGAAATGCCTATCGGCACCTATATCTGAAATGCCTATCGGCACCTATTTTTGAAATGCCTATCGAAAAATACAGCTGAAATGCCTATCAGCACCTATATTTGAAATTCCTATCGGCAAGCATATCTGGAATGCCTATCGGCACTTATTTTTAAAATGGCTACCGGCAACTATGTCTGAAATGCCTATCGGCACCTATATCTGAAATGCCAATCGGCACCTATTTTTGAAATGCCTATCGGAAACTACATCTGAAATGCCTATCAGCACTTATATTTGAAATGCCTATCGGCAACCATATCTGGAATGCCTATCGGCACCTATATTTGAAATGCCTATCGGCTTCTATATCTGAAATGCCTATCGACACCTATATTTAAAACACCTATCGGCTTCTATATCTGAAATGCCTACCGGCACCTATTTTTAAAATGCCAATCGGTAACTATATCTGAAATGCCTATCGGCACCTATATCTGAAATGCCTATCGGCACCAATTTTTGAAATGCCTATGGGAAACTACATCTGGAATGCCTATCAGCACCTATATTTGAAATGCCTATCGGCAACCATATCTGGAATGCCTATCGGCACCTATATTTGAAATGCCTATCGGCTTCTATATCTGAAATGCCTATCGGCACCTATTTTTAAAATGCTAATCGGCAACTATATCTGAAATGCCTATCGGCACCTATATCTGAAATGCCTATCGGCGCTTATTTTTGAAATGCCTATCGGAAACTACATCTGAAATGCCTATCAGCACCTATATTTGAAAAGCCTATCGGCAACCATATCTGAGATGCCTATCGACACCTATATTTGAAATACCTATCAGCTTCTATATCTGAAATGCCTAACGGCACCTATTTTTAAAATGCCAATCGGCAACTATATCTGAAATGCCTATCGGCACCTATATGTGAAATGCCTATCGGTACCTATTTTTGAAATGCCTATCGGAAACTACATCTGAAATGCCTATCAGAACTTATATTTGAAATTCCTATCGGCAACCATATCAGGAATGCCTATCGGCACCTATATTTGAAATGCCTATCGGCTTCTATATCTGAAATGCCTATCGGCACCTATTTTTAAAATGCCAATCGGCAACTATATCTGAAATGCCTATCGGCACCTATATCTGAAATGCCTATCGGCACCTATTTTTTAAATGCCTTTCGGAAACTACATATGAAATGCCTATCTGCTCCTATATTTGAAATGCCTATCGGCAACCATATCTGAAATGCCTATCGACACCTATATTTGAAATACCTATCGGCTTCTATATCTGAAATGCCTATCGGCACCTGTTTTTAAAATGCCAATCGGCAAATATATCTGAAATGCCTATCGGCACCAATATCTGAAATGCCTATCGGCATCAATTTTTGAAATGCCTATCGGAAACTAGATCTAAAATGCCTATCAGCACCTATATTTGAAATGCCTATCGGCAACCATATCTGGATTGCCTATCGGCACCTATATTTTTAATGCCTATCGGCTTCTATATCTAAAATGCCTATCGGCACCTATTTTTAAAATGCCAATCGGCAACTATATCTGAAATGCCTATCGGCACCTATATCTGAAATGCCTATTGGCATCAATTTTTGTAATGCCTATCGGAAACTACATCTGAAATGCCTATTAGCACCTATATTTGAAATGCCTATCGGCAACCATATCTAAAATGCCTATCGGCACCTATATTTGAAATGCCTATCGGCTTCTATATCTGAAATGCCTATCGTCACCTATTTTTAAAATGCCAATCGGTTACTATATCTGAAATGCCTATCGGCACCTATATCTGAAATACCTATCGGCACCAATTTTTGAACTGCCTATCGGAAACTACATCTGGAATGCCTATCAGCACCTATATTTGAAATGTCTATCGGCAACCATATCTGGAATGCCTATCGGCACCTATATTTGAAATGCCTATCGGCTTCTATATCTAAAATGCCTATCGACATCTATTTTTAAAATGCCAATCGGCAACTATATCTGAAATGCCTATGGGCACCTATATCTGAAATGCCTATCGGCACCTATTTTTGAAATGCCTATCGGAAACTACATCTGAAATGCCTATCATCACCTATATTTGAAATGCCTATCGGCAACCATATCTGAATTGCCTATCGACACCTATATTTGAAATAGCTATCGGCTTCTATATCTGAAATGCCTATCGGCACCTATTTTTAAAATGCCAATCGGCAACTATATCTGAAATGCCTAACGGCACCCTATATCTGAAATGCCTATCGGCACCAATTTTTAAAATGCCTATCGGAAACTACATCTGAAATGCCTATCAGCACCTATATTTGAAATGCCTATCGGCAACCATATCTGGAATGATGATCGGCACCTATATTTAAAATGCCTATCGGCTTCTATATCTAAAATGCCTATCGGCACCTATTTTTAAAATGCCAATCGGCAACTATATCTGAAATGCCTATCGGCACCTATAACTGAAATGCCTATCGGCACCAATTTTTGAAATGCCTATCGGAAACTACATCTGGAATGCCTGTCAGCACCTATATTTGAAATGCCTATCGGCAACCATATCTGGAATGCCTATCGGCACCTATATTTGAAATGCCTATCGGCTTCTATATCTGAAATGCCTATCGGCACCTATTTTTAAAATGCCAATCAGCAACTATATCTGAAATGCCTATCGGCACCTTTATCTGAAATGCCTATCGGCACCTAATTTTGAAATGCCTTTCGGAAACTACATCTGAAATGCCTATCTGCTCCTATATTTGAAATGCCTATCGGCAACCATATCTGAAATGCCTATCGACACCTATAATTGAAATACCTATCGGCTTCTATATCTAAAATGCCTATCGGCACCTGTTTTTAAAATGCCAATCGGCAACTATATCTGAAATGCCTATCGGCATCTATATCTGAAATGCCTATCGGCATCAATTTTTGAAATGCCTATCTGAAACTACATCTAAAATGCCTATCAGCACCTATATTTGAAATGCATATCGGTAACCATATCTGGAATGCCTATCGGCACCTATATTCGAAATGCCTATCGGCTTATATATCTGAAATGCCTATCGGCACCTATTTTAAAAATGCCAATTGGCAACTATATCTGAAATGCCTATCGGCACCTATATCTGAAATGCCTATCGGCACCTATTTTTGAAATGCCTATCGGCTTCTATATCTGAAATGCCTATCGGCGCCTATATTTGAATTGCCTATCGGCAACCATATCTGGAATGATAATCGGCACCTATATTTAAAATGCCTATCGGCTTCTATATCTGAAATGCCTATCGGCACCTATTTTTAAAATGCCAATCGGCAACTATATCTGAAATGCCTATCGGCACCTATTTTTGAAATGCCTATCGGAAACTACATCTGCAATGCCTATCAGCACCTATATTTGAAATGCCTATCGGCAACCATATCTGAAATGCCTATCGACACCTATATTTAAAATACCTATCGGCTTCTATATCTGAAATGCCTATCGGCACCTATTTTTAAAATGCCAATCGGTAACTATATCTGAAATGCCTATCGGCACCTATATCTGAAATGCCTATCGGCACCTATATCTGAAATGCCTATCGGCACCAATTTTTGATATGCCTATCGGAAACTACATCTGGAATGCCTATCAGCACCTCTATTTGAAATGCCTATCGGCAACCATATCTGGAATGCCTATCGGCACCTATATTTGAAATGCCTATCGGCTTCTATATCTGTAATGCCTATCGGCACCTATTTTTAAAATGCTAATCGGCAACTATATCTGAAATGCCTATCGGCACCTATATCTGAAATGCCTATCGGCACATATTTTTGGAATGCCTATCGGAAACTACATCTGAAATGCCTATCAGCACCTATATTTGAAAAGCCTATCGGCAATTATATCTGAAATGCCTATCGACACCTATATTTGAAATACCTATCGGCTTCTATATCTGAAATGCCTATCGGCACCTATTTTTAAAATGCCAATCGGCAACTATATCGGAAATGCCTATCGGCACCTATATCTGAAATGCCTACCGGCATTAATTTTTGAAATGCCTATCGGAAACTACATCTGAAATGCCTATCAGCACCTATATTTGAAATGCCTATCGGCAACCATATCTGGAATGCTTATCGGCACCTATATTTGAAATGCCTATCGGCTTCTATATCTGAAATCCCTATCGGCACCTATTTTTAAAATGCCAATCGGCAACTATATCTGAAATGCCTATCGGCACCTATATCTGAAATGCCTATCGGCACCTATTTTTGAAATGCCTATCGGAAACTACATCTGAAATGCCTATCAGCACCTATATTTGAAATGCCTATCGGCAACCATATCTGGCATGCCTATCGGCACCTATATTTAAAATGCCTATCGGCTTTTATATCTGAAATGCCTATCGGCACCTATTTTTAAAATGCCAATCGGCAACTATATCTGAAATGCCTATCAGCACCTATATCTGAAATGCCTATCGGCACCTATTTTTGAAATGCCTATCGGAAACTACATCTGAAATGCCTATCAGCACCTATATTTGAAATGCCTATCTGCAACCATATCTCGAATGCCTATCGGCACCTATATTGGGAATGTCTATCGGCTTCTATATCTGAAATGCCTATCGGCACATATTTTTAAAATGCTAATCGGCAACTATATATGAAATGCCTATCGGCACCTATATCTGAAATGCCTATCGGCACCAATTTTTTAAATGCCTATCGGAAACTACATTTTAAATGCCTATCAGCAAATATATTTGAAATGCCTATCGGCAACCATATCTGAAATGCCTATCGACACCTATATTTGAAATACCATTCGGCTTCTATATATGAAATGCCTATCGGCACCTATTTTTAAAATGCCAATCGGCAACTATATATGAAATGCCTATCGGCACCTATATCTGAAATGCCTATCGGCACCAATTTTTTAAATGCCTATCGGAAACTACATTTTAAATGCCTATCAGCAAATATATTTGAAATGCCTATCGGCAACCATATCTGGAATGCCTATCGGCACCTATATTTGAAATGCCTATCGGCTTCTATATCTGAAATGCCTATCGGCACCTATTTTTAAAATGCCAATCGGCAACTATATCTGAAATGCCTATCGGCACCTATTTTTGAAATGCCTATCGGAAACTACATCTGAAATGCCTATCAGCACCAATATTTGAAATGCCTATCGGCAACCATATCTGAAATGCCTATCGGCACCTATTTTTGAAATGCCTATCGGAAACTACATCTGAAATGCCTATCAGCACCTATATTTGAAATGCCTATCGGCAACCATATCTGGCATGCCTATCGGCAACTATATTTAAATTGCCTATCGGCTTTTATATCTGAAATGCCTATCGGCACCTATTTTTAAAATGCCAATCGGCAACTATATCTGAAATGCCTATCAGCACCTATATCTGAAATGCCTATCGGCACCTATTTTTGAAATGCCTATCGGAAACTACATCTGAAATGCCTATCAGCACCTATATTTGAAATGCCTATCGGCAACCATATCTCGAATGCCTATCGGCACCTATATTGGGAATGTCTATCGGCTTCTATATCTGAAATGCCTATCGGCACATATTTTTAAAATGCTAATCGGCAACTATATATGAAATGCCTATCGGCACCTATATCTGAAATGCCTATCGGCACCAATTTTTTAAATGCCTATCGGAAACTACATTTTAAATGCCTATCAGCAAATATATTTGAAATGCCTATCGGCAACCATATCTGAAATGCCTATCGACACCTATATTTGAAATACCATTCGGCTTCTATATATGAAATGCCTATCGGCACCTATTTTTAAAATGCCAATCGGCAACTATATATGAAATGCCTATCGGCACCTATATCTGAAATGCCTATCGGCACCAATTTTTTAAATGCCTATCGGAAACTACATTTTAAATGCCTATCAGCAAATATATTTGAAATGCCTATCGGCAACCATATCTGGAATGCCTATCGGCACCTATATTTGAAATGCCTATCGGCTTCTATATCTGAAATGCCTATCGGCACCTATTTTTAAAATGCCAATCGGCAACTATATCTGAAATGCCTATCGGCACCTATTTTTGAAATGCCTATCGGAAACTACATCTGAAATGCCTATCAGCACTTATATTTGAAATGCCTATCGGCAACCATATCTGGAATGCCTATCGGCACCTATATTTGAAATGCCTATCGGCTTCTATATCTGAAATGCCTATCGGCACCTATTTTTAAAATGCCAATTGGCAACTATATCTGAAATGCCTATCGGCACCTATATCTGAAATGCCTATCGGCACCTATTTTTGAAATGCCTATCGGAAACTACATCTGAAATGCCTATCAGCACCTATATTTGAAATGCCTATCGGCAACCATATCTGGGATGCCTATCGGCACCTATATTTGAAATGCCTATCAGCTTCTATATCTTTAATGCCTATCGGCACCTATTTTTAAAATGCCAATCGGCAACTATATCGGAAATGCCTATCGACACCTATATCTGAAATGCCTATCGGCACCTATTTTTGAAATGCCTATCGGAAACTACATCTGAAATGCCTATCAGCACCTATATTTGAAATGCCTATCGGCAACCATATCTGGGATGCCTATCGGCACCTATATTTGAAATGCCTATCAGCTTCTATATCTTTAATGCCTATCGGCACCTATTTTTAAAATGCCAATCGGCAACTATATCGGAAATGCCTATCGACACCTATATCTGAAATGCCTATCGACACCTATTTTTAAAATGCCAATTGGCAACTATATCTGAAATGCCTATCGGCACCTATATGTGAAATGCCTATCGGTACCTATTTTTGAAATGCCTTTTGGAAACTACATCTGAAATGCCTATCAGCACTTATATTTGAAATTCCTATCGGCAACCATATCAGGAATGCCTATCGGCACCTATATTTGAAATGCCTGTCGGCTTCTATATCTGAAATGCCTATCGGCACCTATTTTTAAAATGCCAATCGGCAACTATATCTGAAATGCCTATCGGCACCTATATCTGAAATGCCTATCGGCACCTATTTTTTAAATACCTTTCGGAAACTACATATGAAATGCCTATCTGCTCCTATATTTGAAATGCCTATCGGCAGCCATATCTGAAATGCCTATCGGCACCTATATTTGAAATACCTATCGGCTTCTATAATTGAAATGCCTATCGGCACCTGTTTTTAAAATGCCAATCGGCAACTATATCTGAAATGCCTATCGGCACCTATATCTGAAATGCCTATCGGCACCAATTTTTGAAATGCCTATCGGAAACTACATCTAAAATGCCTATCAGCACCTATATTTGAAATGCCTATCAGGAACCATATCTGAAATGCCTATCGACACCTATATTTGAAATACCTATCGGCTTCTATATCTAAAATGCCCATCGACATCTATTTTTAAAATGCCAATCGGCAACTATATCTGAAATGCCTATCGGCACCTATATCTGAAATGCCTATCGGCATCTATTTTTAAAATGACTATCGGAAACTACATCTGAAATGCCTATCAGCACCTATATTTGAAATGCCTACCGGCAACCATATCTGAAATGCCTATCGGCACCTATATTTGAAATGCCTATTGGCTTTTATATCTGAAATGCCTATCGACACCTATTTTTAAAATGCCAATTGGCAACTATATCTGAAATGCCTATCGGCACCTATATCTGAAATGCCTATCGGTACCTATTTTTGAAATGCCTATCGGAAACTACATCTGAAATGCCTATCAGCACTTATATTTGAAATGCCTATCGGCAACCATATCTGGAATGCCTATCGGCACCTATATTTGAAATGCCTATCGGCTTCTATATCTGAAATGCCTATCGGCACCTATTTTTAAAATGCCAATTGGCAACTATATCTGAAATGCATATCGGCACCTATATCTGAAATGCCTATCGGCACCTATTTTTGAAATGCCTATCGGAAACTACATCTGAAATGCCTATCAGCACCTATATTTGAAATGCCTATCGGCAACCATATCTGGGATGCCTATCGGCACCTATATTTGAAATGCCTATCAGCTTCTATATCTTTAATGCCTATCGGCACCTATTTTTAAAATGCCAATCGGCAACTATATCGGAAATGCCTATCGACACCTATATCTGAAATGCCTATCGGCACCTATTTTTGAAATGCCTATCGGAAACTACATCTGAAATGCCTATCAGCACCTATATTTGAAATGCCTATCGGCAACCATATCTGTAATGCCTATCGGCACCTATATTTGAAATGCCTATCGGCTTCTATATCTGAAATGCCTATCGACACCTATTTTTAAAATGCCAATTGGCAACTAAATCTGAAATGCCTATCGGCACCTATATGTGAAATGCCTATCGGTACCTATTTTTGAAATGCCTATCAGGAACTACATCTGAAATGCCTATCAGCACTTATATTTGAAATTCCTATCGGCAACCATATCAGGAATGCCTATCGGCACCTATATTTGAAATGCCTATCGGCTTCTATATCTGAAAAGCCTATCGGCACCTATTTTTAAAATGCCAATCGGCAACTATATCT
Source organism: Venustoraphidia nigricollis (assembly GCA_034508555.1). Taxonomy (NCBI): domain Eukaryota; kingdom Metazoa; phylum Arthropoda; class Insecta; order Raphidioptera; family Raphidiidae; genus Venustoraphidia; species Venustoraphidia nigricollis. The sequence goes on from JAVRKA010000491.1 coordinate 21,162, forward strand.
GAAATGCCTATCGGCACCTATATCTGAAATGCCTATCGGCACCTATTTTTTAAATACCTTTCGGAAACTACATATGAAATGCCTATCTGCTCCTATATTTGAAATGCCTATCGGCAGCCATATCTGAAATGCCTATCGACACCTATATTTGAAATACCTATCGGCTTCTATAATTGAAATGCCTATCGGCACCTGTTTTTAAAATGCCAATCGGCAACTATATCCGAAATGCCTATCGGCACCTATATCTGAAATGCCTATCGGCACCAATTTTTGAAATGCCTATCGGAAACTACATCTGAAATGCCTATCAGCACCTATATTTGAAATGCCTATCGGCAACCATATCTGGAATGATAATCGGCACCTATATTTGAAATGCCTATCGGCTTCTATATCTGAAATGCCTATCGGCAGCTATTTTTAAAACGCCAATCGGCAACTATATCTGAAATGCCTATCGGCACCTATATCTGAAATGCCTATCGGCACCAATTTTTAAAATGCCTATCGGAAACTACATCTGAAATGCCTATCAGCACCTATATTTGAAATGCCTATCGGCAACCATATCTGGAATGATAATCGGCACCTATATTTAAAATGCCTATCGGCTTCTATATCTAAAATGCCTATCGGCACCTATTTTTAAAATGCCAATCGGCAACTATATCTGAAATGCCTATCGGCACCTATATCTGAAATGCCTATCGGCACCAATTTTTGAAATGCCTATCGGAAACTACATCTGGAATGCCTATCAGCACCTATATTTGAAATGCCTATCGGCAACCATATCTGGAATGCCTATCGGCACCTATATTTGAAATGCCTATCGGCTTCTATATCTAAAATGCCCATCGACATCTATTTTTAAAATGCCAATCGGCAACTATATCTGAAATGCCTATCGGCACCTATATCTGAAATGCCTATTGACACCTATTTTTGAAATGCCTATCGGAAACTACATCTGAAATGCCTATTAGCACCTATATTTGAAATGCCTATCGGCAAACATATCTGGAATGCCTATCGGCACCTATATTTGAAATGCCTATCGGCTTCTATATCTGAAATGCCTATCGGCACCTATTTTTAAAATGCCAATCGGCAACTATATCTGAAATGCCTATCGGCACCTATATCTGAAATGCCTATCGGCATCAATTTTTGAAATGCCTATCGGAAACTACATCTAAAATGCCTATCAGCACCTATATTTGAAATGCCTATCGGCAACCATATCTGGAATGCCTATCGGCACCTATATTCGAAATGCCTATCGGCTCCTATATCTGAAATGCCTATCGGCACCTATTTTTAAAATGCCAATTGGCAACTATATCTGAAATGCCTATCGGCACCTATATCTGAAATGCCTATCGGCACCTATTTTTGAAATGCCTATCGGCTTCTATATCTGAAATGCCTATCGGCACCTATATTTGAAATGCCTATCGGCTTCTATATCTGAAATGCCTATCGGCACCTATTTTTAAAATGCCAATCGGCAACTATATCTGAAATGCCTATCGGCACCTATATCTGAAATGCCTATCGGCATCAATTTTTGAAATGCCTATCGGAAACTACATCTAAAATGCCTATCAGCACCTATATTTGAAATGCCTATCGGCAACCATATCTGGAATGATAATCGGCACCTATATTTAAAATGCCTATCGGCTTCTATATCTGAAATGTCTATCGGCACCTATTTTTAAAATGCCAATCGGCAACTATATCTGAAATGCCTATCGACACCTATATCTGAAATGCCTATCAGCACCTATATTTGAAATGCCTATCGGCAACCATATCTGAAATGCCTATCGACACCTATATTTAAAATACCTATCGGCTTCTATATCTGAAATGCCTATCGGCACCTATTTTTAAAATGCCAATCGGTAACTATATCTGAAATGCCTATCGGCACCTATATCTGAAATGCCTATCGGCACCAATTTTTGAAATGCCTATCCTAAACTACATCTGGAATGCCTATCAGCACCTATATTTGAAATGCCTATCGGCAACCATATCTGGAATGCCTATCGGCACCTATATTTGAAATACCATTCGGCTTCTATATCTGAAATGCCTATCGGCACCTATTTTTAAAATGCCAATCGGCAAATATATATGAAATGCCTATCGGCACCTATATCTGAAATGCCTATCAGCACCAATTTTTAAAATGCCTATCGGAAACTACATTTTAAATGCCTATCAGCACCTATATTTGAAATGCCTATTGGCAACCATATCTGGAATGCCTATCGGCACCTATATTTGAAATGCCTATCGGCTTCTATGTTTGATATGCCTATCGACACCTATTTTTAAAATGCCAATTGGCAACTATATCTGAAATGCCTATCGGCACCTATATCTGAAATGCCTATCGGCACCTATTTTTAAAATGCCAATCGGCAACTATATCTGAAGTGCCTATCGGCACCTATATCTGAAATGCCTATCGGCACCTATTTTTGAAATGCCTATCGAAAACAACATCTGAAATGCCTATCAGCACCTATATTTGAAATGCCTATCGGCAACCACATTAGAAATGCCTAACGGCACCTATTTCTGAAATGCCTTTCGGCATTTATATCAGAAATGCCTATCGACACCTATATTTGAAATGCCTAACGGCACCTAAATCTGAAATGCCTATCGGCACCTATTTTTGAAATGCCTATCGGAAACTACAAATAAAATGCCTATCGGCACCTATTTTTAAAATCCCAATCGGCAACTCTATCTGAAATGCCTATCGGCACCTATATCTGAAATGCCTATCGGCATCTATTTTTGAAATGCCTATCGGAAACTACATCTGAAATGCCTATCAGCACCTATATTTGAAATGCCTATCAGGAACCATATCTGAAATGCCTATCGACACCTATATTTGAAATACCTATCGGCTTCTATATCTGAAATGCCTATCGGCACCTATTTTTAAAATGCCAATCGGCAACTATATCTGAAATGCCTATCGGCACCTATATCTGAAATGCCTATCGGCACCAATTTTTGAAATGACTATCGGAAACTACATCTGAAATGCCTATCAACACCTATATTTGAAATGCCTATCGGCAACCATGTCTGGAATGCCTATCGGCACCTATATTTGAAATGCATATTGGCTTTTATATCTGAAATGCATATCGACACCTATTTTTAAAATGCCAATTGGCAACTATATCTGAAATGCCTATCGGCACCTATATCTAAAATGCCTATCGGTACCTATTTTTGAAATGCCTATCGGAAACTACATCTGAAATGCCTATCAGCACTTATATTTGAAATGCCTATCGGCAACCATATCTGGAATGCTTATCGGCACCTATATTTGAAATGCCTATCGGCTTCTATATCTGAAATGCCTATCGGCACTTATATTTGAAATGCCTATCGGCAACCATATCTGGAATGCTTATCGGCACCTATATTTGAAATGCCTATCGGCTTCTATATCTGAAATGCCTATCGGCACCTATTTTTAAAATGCCAATCGGCAACTATATCTGAAATGCCTATCGGCACCTATATCTGAAATGCCTATCGGCACCTCTTTTTGAAATGCCTATCGGAAACTACATCTGAAATGCCTATTAACACCTATATTTGAAATGCCTATCGGCAACCATATTGGAATGCCTATCGGCACCTATATTTAAAATGCCTATCGGCTTCTATATCTGAAATGCCTATCGGCACATATTTTTAAAATGCTAATCGGCAACTATATCTGAAATGCCTATCAGCACCTATATCTGAAATGCCTATCGGCACTATTTTTGAAATGCCTATCGGAAACTTCATCTGAAATGCCTATCAGCACCTATATTTGAAATGCCTATCGGCAACCATATCTCGAATGCCTATCGGCACCTATATTGGGAATGCCTATCGGCTTCTATATCTGAAATGCCTATCGGCACATATTTTTTAAATGCTAATCGGCAACTATATCTGTAATGCCTATCGGCACCTATATCTGAAATGCCTATCGGCACCTATTTTTGAACTGCCTATCGGAAACTACATCTGAATGCCTATCAGCACCAATATTTGAAATGCCTATCGGCAACCATATCTGAAATGCCTATCGACACCTATATTTGAAATACCATTCGGCTTCTATATCTGAAATGCCTATCGGCACCTATTTTTAAAATGCCAATCGGCAACTATATATGAAATGCCTATCGGCACCTATATCTGAAATGCCTATCGGCACCAATTTTTAAAATGCCTATCGGAAACTACATTTTAAATGCCTATCAGCACCTATATTTGAAATGCCTATCGGCAACCATATCTGGAATGCCTATCGGCACCTATATTTGAAATGCCTATCGGCTTCTATATTTAAAATGCCTATCGACACCTATTTTTAAAATGCCAATTGGCAACTATATCTGAAATGCCTATCGGCACCTATATCTAAAATGCCTATCGGTACCTATTTTTGAAATGCCTATCGGAAACTACATCTTAAATGCCTATCAGCACTTATATTTGAAATGCCTATCGGCAACCATATCTGGAATGCCTATCGGCACCTATATTTGAAATGCCTATCGGCTTCTATATCTGAAATGCCTATCATCACCTATTTTTAAAATGCCAATTGGCTAATATATCTGAAATGCCTATCGGCAATTATATCTGAAATGCCTATCAGCACCTATTTTTAAAATGCCTATCGGCTTCTATATCCGAAATGCCTATCGGCACCTATATTTGAAATGCCTATCGGCAACCATATCTCGAATGCCTATCGGCACCTATATTTGAAATGCCTATCGGCTTCTATATCTGAAATGCCTATCGGTACCTATTTTTAAAATGCCAATCGGCGACTATATCAGAAATGCCTATCGGCACCTATATCTGAAATGCCTATCGGCACCTATTTTTGAAATGCCTATCGGAAACTACATCTGAAATGCCTATCAGTACCTATATTTGAAATGCTTATCGGCAACCATATCTGTATTGCCTATCGGCACCTATATCTGAAATGCCTATCGGCACCTATTTTTAAAATGCCTGTCGGAAACTACATCTGAAATGCCTATCAGCACCAATATTTGAAATGCCTATCGGCAACCATATCTGAAATGATTATCGACACCTATATTTGAAATACCTATCGGCTTCTATATCTTAAATGCCTATCGACACCTATTTTTAAAATGCCAATCGGCAACTATATCTGAAATGCCTATCGGCACCTATTTTTGAAATGCCTATCGGTAACTACATCTGAAATGCCTATCAGCACCTATATTTGAAATGCCTATCGGCAACCATATCTGGAATGCTTATCGGCACCTATATTTGAAATGCCTATCGGCTTCTATATCTGAAATGCCTATCGGCACCTAATTTTAAAATGCCAATCGGCAACTATATCTGAAGTGCCTATCGGCACCTATATCTGAAATGCCTATCGGCACCTATTTTTGAAATGCCTATCGAAAACTACATCTGAAATGCCTATCAGCACCTATATTTGAAATGCCTATCGGCAACCACATCAGAAATGCCTATCGGCACCTATATCTGAAATGCCTTTCGGCATTTATATCAGAAATGCCTATCGACACATATATTTAAATGCCTAACGGCACCTATATCTGAAATGCCTATCGGCACCTATTTTTGAAATGCCTATCGGAAACTACAAATAAAATGCCTATCGGCACCTATTTTTAAAATCCCAATCGGCAACTCTATCTGAAATGCCTATCGGCACCTATATCTGAAATGCCTATCGGCACATATTTTTGAAATGCCTATCGGAAACTACATCTGAAATGCCTATCAGCACCTATATTTGAAATGCCTATCAGGAACCATATCTGAAATGCCTATCGACACCTATATTTGAAATACCTATCGGCTTCTATATCTGAAATGCCTAACGGCACCTATTTTTAAAATGCCAATCGGCAACCATACCTGAAATGCCTATCGGCTTCTATATCTGAAATGCCTATCGTCACCTATATCTAAAATGCCTATCGGCACCAATTTTTGAAATGCCTATCGGAAACTACCTCTGAAATGCCTATCAGCACCTATATTTTAAATGCCTATCGGCAACTATATCTGAAATGCTTATCGTCACCTATATTTGAAATGCCTATCGGCTTTTATATCTGAAATGCCTATCGGCACCTATTTTTAAAATGCCAATCGGCAACTATATCTGAAACGCCCATCGGCAAACATATCTGAAATGCCTATCGGCACCTATTTTTGAAATGCCTATCGGAAACTACATCTGAAATGCCTATCAGCACCAATATTTGAAATGCCTATCGGAAACCATATCTGAAATGCCTATCGACACCTATATTTGAAATACCTATCGGCTTCTATATATGAAATGCCTATCGGCACCTATTTTTAAAATGCCAATCGGCAACTATATCTGAAATGCCTATCGGCACCTATATCTGAAATGCCTATCGGCACCAATTTTTGAAATGCCTATCGGAAACTACATCTGAAATGCCTATCAGCACCTATATTTGAAATGCCTATCGGCAACCATATCTGGAATGCCTATCGGCACCTATATTTGAAATGCCTATCGGCTTCTATATCTGAAATGCCTATCGGCACCTATTTTTAAAATGCCAATCGGCAAATATATCTGAAGTGCCTATCGGCACCTATATCTGAAATGCCAATCGGCACCTATTTTTGAAATGCCTATCAAAAACTACATCTGAAATGCCTATCAGCACCTATATTTGAAATGCCTATCTGCAACCACATCAGAAATGCCTATCGGCACCTATATCTGAAATGCCTTTTGGCATTTATATCTGAAATGCCTATCTTCACCTATATTTGAAATGCCTATCGGCACCTATATTTTAAATTCCTATCGGCAACTATATCTGATATGCCTATCGGCACCTATATCTGAAATGCCTATCGGCACCTATTTTTGAAATGCCTATCGGAAACTACATCTAAAATGCCTATCGGCACCTATTTTAAAAATGCCAATCGGCAACTATATCTGAAATGCCTATCGGCACTTATATATGAAATGCCTATCGGCACCTATTTTTGAACTGCCAATCGGAAACTACATCTGAAATGCCTATCAGCACCTATATTTGAAATGCCTATCGGCAACCATATCTGAAATGCCTATCGACACCTATATTTGAAATACCTATCGGCTTCTATATCTGAAATGCCTATCGGCACCTATTTTTAAAATGCCAATCGGCAACTATATCTGAAATGCCTATCGGCACCAATTTTTGAAATGCCTATCGGAAACTACATCTGAAATGCCTATCAGCACCTATATTTGAAATGCCTATCGGCAACCATGTCTGGAATGCCTATCGGCACCTATATTTGAAATGCCTATCGGCTTCTTAATCTGAAATGCCTATCGGAACCTATTTTTGAAATGCCTTTTGGAAACTACATCTGAAATGCCTATCTGTTCCTATATTTGTAATGTCTATCGGCAACCATATCTGAAATGCCTATCGACACCTATATTTGAAATACCTAACGGCTTCTATATCTGAAATGCCTATCGGCACCTGTTTTTAAAATGCCAATCGGCAACTATATCTAAAATGCCTATCGGCGCCTATATCTGAAATGCCTATCGGCATCAATTTTTTAAATGCCTATCAAAAACTACATTTAAAGTGCCTATCAGCACCTATATTTGAAATGCCCATCGGCTTCTATATCTGAAATGCCTATCGGCACCTATTTTTAAACTGCCAATTGGCAACTGTATCTGAAATGCCTATCAGGACTTATATCTGAAATGCCTATCGGCACCAATTTTTGAAATGCCTATCGGAAACTACATCTGAAATGCCTATCAGCACCTATATTTGAAATGCCTATCGGCAACCATATCTGGAATGCTTATCGGCACCTATATTTGAAATGCCTATTGGCTTCTATATCTGAAATGCCTATTGGCACCTATTTTTTAAATGCCTATCGGAAACTACATCTAAAATGCCTATCAGCACCTATATTTGAAATGCCTATCGGCAACCATATCTGGAATGCCTATCGGCACCTATATTCGAAATGCCTATCGGCTCCTATATCTGAAATGCCTATCGGCACCTATTTTTAAAATGCCAATTGGCAACTATATCTGAAATGCCTATCGGCACCTATATCTGAAATGCCTATCGGCACCTATTTTTGAAATGCCTATCGGCTTCTATATCTGAAATGCCTATCGGCACCTATATTTGAATTGCCTATCGGCAACCATATCTGGAATGATAATCGGCACCTATATTTAAAATGCCTATCGGCTTCTATATCTGAAATGCCTATCGGCACCTATTTTTAAAATGCCAATCGGCAACTATATCTGAAATGCCTATCGACACCTATATCTGAAATGCCTATCGGCACCTATTTTTGAAATGCCTATCGGAAACTACATCTGCAATGCCTATCAGCACCTATATTTGAAATGCCTATCGGCAACCAAATCTGAAATGCCTATCGACACTTATATTTAAAATACCTATCGGCTTCTATATCTGAAATGCCTATCGGCACCTATTTTTAAAATGCCAATCGGTAACTATATCTGAAATGCCTATCGGCACCTATATCTGAAATGCCTATCGGCACCAATTTTTGAAATGCCTATCCTAAACTACATCTGGAATGCCTATCAGCACCTATATTTGAAATGCCTATCGGCAACCATATCTGGAATGCCTATCGGCACCTATATTTGAAATACCATTCGGCTTCTATATCTGAAATGCCTATCGGCACCTATTTTTAAAATGCCAATCGGCAAATATATATGAAATGCCTATCGGCACCTATATCTGAAATGCCTATCAGCACCAATTTTTAAAATGCCTATCGGAAACTACATTTTAAATGCCTATCAGCACCTATATTTGAAATGCCTATTGGCAACCATATCTGGAATGCCTATCGGCACCTATATTTGAAATGCCTATCGGCTTCTATATTTGAAATGCCTATCGACACCTATTTTTAAAATGCCAATTGGCAACTATATCTGAAATGCCTATCGGCACCTATATCTGAAATGCCTATCGGCACCTATTTTTAAAATGCCAATCGGCAACTATATCTGAAGTGCCTATCGGCACCTATATCTGAAATGCCTATCGGCACCTATTTTTGAAATGCCTATCGAAAACAACATCTGAAATGCCTATCAGCACCTATATTTGAAATGCCTATCGGCAACCACATCAGAAATGCCTATCGACACCTATATTTGAAATGCCTAACGGCACCTAAATCTGAAATGCCTATCGGCACCTATTTTTGAAATGCCTATCGGAAACTACAAATAAAATGCCTATCGGCACCTATTTTTAAAATCCCAATCGGCAACTCTATCTGAAATGCCTATCGGCACCTATATCTGAAATGCCTATCGGCATCTATTTTTGAAATGCCTATCGGAAACTACATCTGAAATGCCTATCAGCACCTATATTTGAAATGCCTATCAGGAACCATATCTGAAATGCCTATCGACACCTATATTTGAAATACCTATCGGCTTCTATATCTGAAATGCCTATCGGCACCTATTTTTAAAATGCCAATCGGCAACTATATCTGAAATGCCTATCGGCACCTATATCTGAAATGCCTATCGGCACCAATTTTTGAAATGCCTATCGGAAACTACATCTGAAATGCCTATCAACACCTATATTTGAAATGCCTATCGGCAACCATGTCTGGAATGCCTATCGGCACCTATATTTGAAATGCATATTGGCTTTTATATCTGAAATGCATATCGACACCTATTTTTAAAATGCCAATTGGCAACTATATCTGAAATGCCTATCGGCACCTATATCTGAAATGCCTATCGGTACCTATTTTTGAAATGCCTATCGGAAACTACATCTGAAATGCCTATCAGCACTTATATTTGAAATGCCTATCGGCAACCATATCTGGAATGCTTATCGGCACCTATATCTGAAATGCCTATCGGCACCTCTTTTTGAAATGCCTATCGGAAACTACATCTGAAATGCCTATTAGCACCTATATTTGAAATGCCTATCGGCAACCATATCTGGAATGCCTATCGGCACCTATATTTAAAATGCCTATCGGCTTCTATATCTGAAATGCCTATCGGCACCTATTTTTAAAATGCTAATCGGCAACTATATCTGAAATGCCTATCAGCACCTATATCTGAAATGCCTATCGGCACTATTTTTGAAATGCCTATCAGAAACTACATCTGAAATGCCTATCAGCACCTATATTTGAAATGCCTATCGGCAACCATATCTCGAATGCCTATCGGCACCTATATTGGGAATGCCTATCGGCTTCTATATCTAAAATGCCTATCGGCACATATTTTTAAAATGCTAATCGGCAACTATATCTGTAATGCCTATCGGCACCTATATCTGAAATGCCTATCGGCACCTATTTTTGAAGTGCCTATCGGAAACTACATCTGAATGCCTATCAGCACCAATATTTGAAATGCCTATCGGCAACCATATCTGAAATGCCTATCGACACCTATATTTGAAATACCATTCGGCTTCTATATCTGAAATGCCTATCGGCACCTATTTTTAAAATGCCAATCGGCAACTATATATGAAATGCCTATCGGCACCTATATCTGAAATGCCTATCGGCACCAATTTTTAAAATGCCTATCGGAAACTACATTTTAAATGCCTATCAGCACCTATATTTGAAATGCCTATCGGCAACCATATCTGGAATGCCTATCAACACCTATATTTGAAATGCCTATCGGCTTCTATATTTGAAATGCCTATCGACACCTATTTTTAAAATGCCAATTGGCAACTATATCTGAAATGCCTATCGGCACCTATATCTAAAATGCCTATCGGTACCTATTTTTGAAATGCCTATCGGAAACTACATCTTAAATGCCTATCAGCACTTATATTTGAAATGCCTATCGGCAACCATATCTGGAATGCCTATCGGCACCTATATTTGAAATGCCTATCGGCTTCTATATCTGAAATGCCTATCATCACCTATTTTTAAAATGCCAATTGGCTAATATATCTGAAATGCCTATCGGCAATTATATCTGAAATGCCTATCGGCACCTATTTTTAAAATGCCTATCGGCTTCTATATCCGAAATGCCTATCGGCACCTATATTTGAAATGCCTATCGGCAACCATATCTCGAATGCCTATCGGCACCTATATTTGAAATGCCTATCGGCTTCTATATCTGAAATGCCTATCGGTACCTATTTTTAAAATGCCAATCGGCGACTATATCAGAAATGCCTATCGGCACCTATATCTGAAATGCCTATCGGCACCTATTTTTGAAATGCCTATCGGAAACTACATCTGAAATGCCTATCAGTACCTATATTTGAAATGCTTATCGGCAACCATATCTGAAATGCCTATCGACACCTATATTTGAAATACCTATCGGCTTCTATATCTGAAATGCCTATCGACACCTATTTTTAAAATGCCAATCGGCAACTATATCTGAAATGCCTTTCGGCACCTATATCTGAAATGCCTATCGGCACCTATTTTTGAAATGCCTATCGGAAACTACATCTGAAATGCCTATCAGCACCTATATTTGAAATGCCTATCGGCTTCTATATCTGAAATGCCTATCGACACCTATTTTTAAAATGCCAATCGGCAACTATATCTGAAATGCCTTTCGGCACCTATATCTGAAATGCCGATCGGCACCTATTTTTGAAATGCCTATCGGAAACTACATCTGAAATGCCTATCAGCACCTATATTTGAAATGCCTATCGGCTTCTATATCTGAAATGCCTATCGACACCTATTTTTAAAATGCCAATCGGCAACTATATCTGAAATGCCTATCGGCACTTATATCTGAAATGCCTATCGGCACCTATTTTTGAAATGCCTATCGGAAACTACATCTGAAATGCCTATCAGCACCTATATTTGAAATGCCTTTCGGCAACCATATCTGAGATGCCTATCGACACCTATATTTGAAATACCTATCGGCTTCTATATCTGAAATGCCTATCGGCACCTATTTTTAAAATGCCAATCGGCAACTATATCTGAAATGCCTATCGGCACCTATATCTGAAATGCCTATCGGCACCAATTTTTGAAATGCCTATCGGAAACTACATCTGAAATGCCTATCAGCACCTTTATTTGAAATGCCTATCGGCAACCATATCTGAAATGCCTATCGACACCTATATTTGAATAACCTATCGGCTTCTATATCTGAAATGCCTATCGGCACATATTTTTAAAATGCTAATCGGCAACTATATCTGTAATGCCTATCGGCACCTATATCTGAAATGCCTATCGGCACCTATTTTTAAAATGCCTGTCGTAAACTACATCTGAAATGCCTATCAGCACCAATATTTGAAATGCCTATCGGCAACCATATCTGAAATGATTATCGACACCTATATTTGAAATACCTATCGGCTTCTATATCTTAAATGCCTATCGACACCTATTTTTAAAATGCCAATCGGCAACTATATCTGAAATGCCTATCGGCACCTATTTTTGAAATGCCTATCGGTAACTACATCTGAAATGCTTATCAGCACCTATATTTGAAATGCCTATCGGCAACCATATCTGGAATGCTTATCGGCACCTATATTTGAAATGCCTATCGGCTTCTATATCTGAAATGCCTATCGGCACCTAATTTTAAAATGCCAATCGGCAACTATATCTGAAGTGCCTATCGGCACCTATATCTGAAATGCCTATCGGCACCTATTTTTGAAATGCCTATCGAAAACTACATCTGAAATGCCTATCAGCACCTATATTTGAAATGCCTATCGGCAAACACATCAGAAATGCCTATCGGCACCTATATCTGAAATGCCTTTCGGCATTTATATCAGAAATGCCTATCGACACATATATTTAAATGCCTAACGGCACCTATATCTGAAATGCCTATCGGCACTTATTTTTGAAATGCCTATCGGAAACTACAAATAAAATGCCTATCGGCACCTATTTTTAAAATCCCAATCGGCAACTCTATCTGAAATGCCTATCGGCACCTATATCTGAAATGCCTATAGGCACATATTTTTGAAATGCCTATCGGAAACTACATCTGAAATGCCTATCAGCACCTATATTTGAAATGCCTATCAGGAACCATATCTGAAATGCCTATCGACACCTATATTTGTAATACCTATCGGCTTCTATATCTGAAATGCCTATCGGCACCTATTTTTAAAATGCCAATCGGCAACCATACCTGAAATGCCTATCGGCTTCTATATCTGAAATGCCTATCGTCACCTATATCTAAAATGCCTATCGGCACCAATTTTTGAAATGCCTATCGGCAACTACCTCTAAAATGCCTATCAGCACCTATATTTTAAATGCCTATCGGCAACTATATCTGAAATGCTTATCGTCACCTATATTTGAAATGCCTATCGGCTCCTATTTTTAAAATGCCAATCGGCAACTATATCTGAAACGCCCATCGGCAAACATATCTGAAATGCCTATCGGCACCTATTTTTGAAATGCCTATCGGAAACTACATCTGAAATGCCTATCAGCACCAATATTTGAAATGCCTATCGGAAACCATATCTGAAATGCCTATCGACACCTATATTTGAAATACCTATCGGCTTCTATATATGAAATGCCTATCGGCACCTATTTTTAAAATGCCAATCGGCAACTATATCTGAAATGCCTATCGGCACCTATATCTGAAATGCCTATCGGCACCAATTTTTGAAATGCCTATCGGAAACTACATCTGAAATGCCTATCAGCACCTATATTTGAAATGCCTATCGGCAACCATATCTGGAATGCCTATCGGCACCTATATTTGAAATGCCTATCGGCTTCTATATCTGAAATGCCTATCGGCACCTATTTTTAAAATGCCAATCGGCAAATATATCTGAAGTGCCTATCGGCACCTATATCTGAAATGCCAATCGGCACCTATTTTTGAAATGCCTATCAAAAACTACATCTGAAATGCCTATCAGCACCTATATTTGAAATGCCTATCTGCAACCACATCAGAAATGCCTATCGGCACCTATATCTGAAATGCCTTTTGGCATTTATATCTGAAATGCCTATCTTCACCTATATTTGAAATGCCTATCGGCACCTATATTTTAAATTCCTATCGGCAACTATATCTGATATGCCTATCGGCACCTATATCTGAAATGCCTATCGGCACCTATTTTTGAAATGCCTATCGGAAACTACATCTAAAATGCCTATCGGCACCTATTTTAAAAATGCCAATCGGCAACTATATCTGAAATGCCTATCGGCACTTATATATGAAATGCCTATCGGCACCTATTTTTGAACTGCCTATCGGAAACTACATCTGAAATGCCTATCAGCACCTATATTTGAAATGCCTATCGGCAACCATATCTGAAATGCCTATCGACACCTATATTTGAAATACCTATCGGCTTCTATATCTGAAATGCCTATCGGCACCTATTTTTAAAATGCCAATCGGCAACTATATCTGAAATGCCTATCGGCACCAATTTTTGAAATGCCTATCGGAAACTACATCTGAAATGCCTATCAGCACCTATATTTGAAATGCCTATCGGCAACCATGTCTGGAATGCCTATCGGCACCTATATTTGAAATGCCTATCGGCTTCTTAATCTGAAATGCCTATCGGAACCTATTTTTGAAATGCCTTTCGGAAACTACATCTGAAATGCCTATCTGTTCCTATATTTGTAATGTCTATCGGCAACCATATCTGAAATGCCTATCGACACCTATATTTGAAATACCTAACGGCTTCTATATCTGAAATGCCTATCGGCACCTGTTTTTAAAATGCCAATCGGCAACTATATCTAAAATGCCTATCGGCGCCTATATCTGAAATGCCTATCGGCATCAATTTTTGAAATGCCTATCAAAAACTACATCTAAAGTGCCTATCAGCACCTATATTTGAAATGCCCATCGGCTTCTATATCTGAAATGCCTATCGGCACCTATTTTTAAACTGCCAATTGGCAACTGTATCTGAAATGCCTATCAGGACTTATATCTGAAATGCCTATCGGCACCAATTTTTGAAATGCCTATCGGAAACTACATCTGAAATGCCTATCAGCACCTATATTTGAAATGCCTATCGGCAACCATATCTGGAATGCTTATCGGCACCTATATTTGAAATGCCTATCGGCTTCTATATCTGAAATGCCTATTGGCACCTATTTTTGAAATGCCTATCGGAAACTACATCTGAAATGCCTATCAGCACCTATATTTGAAATGCCTAACGGCACCTATTTTTAAAATGCCAATCGGCAACCATACCTGAAATGCCTATCGGCTTCTATATCTGAAATGCCTATCGGAAACTACATCTGAAATGCCTATCAGTACCTATATTTGAAATGCTTATCGGCAACCATATCTGAAATGTCTATCGACACCTATATTTGAAATGCCTATCGGCTTCTATATCTGAAATGCCTATCGGCACCTATTTTTAAAATGCCAATCGGCAACTATATCTGAAGTGCCTATCGGCACCTATATCTGAAATGCCTATCGGCACCTATTTTTGAAATGCCTATCGAAAACTACATCTGAAATGCCTATGTTGGTTGCACCAACCTTAATTGTGTAGTGGACTGTATTTTTGATTGAAACTTGACATGTTACTCACTAATTTAAATTTATTTTCTTATAAACCTGTTACAAAGGTAAGCACATAATACTCGTTCTTACGGCATGACGCCATTACCCCTTTTTTCTTGTACATATCTATCTCACGTGATCCTTTCTTCGCAGTTGTACCACACACTCAAATTATAGGTTTGTTCTGTGTGAACATAATGGGTTTGTTCTGCGTAAACACCGTAACATCTTGGCCCGCCTTGAAAGGTACTTTCAAAATAAAAGATACAAATTGAAATTTTAACTTAAACATTTGTAATCGGCAAATAATAATAGAAATAGATAACTCAATTGTCTGTCAGTGGTAGCACACAAATCTTCGATACGGCCCTCTTAATAGTGCCAGAAGTCGTGTTTACACTAACGACTCGGATGATTCCGTCGCTGCCCGGATGTAACTCCACTATGCGCCCAAGGCGCCACCGAAGGGGAGGCTGATTATCCTCCTTGATGATGACTAGCGTGCCCTTCGTTAGCAACGCTGATGACTGTTGCTTCCATTTTGACCGTGATTGGAGTTCGGAGACGTATTCCTTGCTCCAACGTGCCCAAAAATGTTGTACCAGCTGTTGCAAGTACTTGAATCCTGATAGTCGCGTTGTTGGAATGTCAATTAAACTTGGCTCGGGTAGAGCTGTGAGTGTTCTTCCAATGAGGAAGTGTGAAGGCGTTAAAGGATCGAAATCATTACTGTCTGCCGACAAAGGACTTAAGGGTCTGGAATTGAGGATGGCTTCGATTTGAGTCAATACTGTACTTAAGTCCTCATAGGAAAGGTGTGATTCACCAATCACTCTTTTTAAATGGTATTTGGTACTCTTAACGCCAGCTTCCCAGAGCCTGCCAAAGTTTGGAGCCCTGGGTGGGATAAAATGCCACGAAATATTGTCCCTTGACAATTCGTCTGTTACATTGGGTGACTTGACGAGTCGTGCAAGTTCCTTTAACTTAGAATTTGCGCCAACAAAGTTGGTGCCATTGTCTGAAAAAAGATGGCATGGTTTGCCTCTCCTGGCCGTGAATCTTTTTAATGTCGCTAAAAAGGCTTCGGTTGTCAGATCTGTGACCAGCTCGAGATGCACTGCCTTAGTTGCCATGCAAATGAATAGACATATGTAAGCATTGATTAATTTCGCGCCACGAAGCCTTCGATCCTTGATTAGGATCGGGCCTGCATAATCGACACCTGTATTGTAAAAAGGTGTATGCTGGTGTATCCGCGAGGGCGGCAAATTACCCATTTGATAGGTTACACTTGTAGGGTTTACCTTGAAGCATTTTGTGCATCGTCGCACGATGCTACGTGAAACATTGCGACCTGAGATTGGCCAGTATTGTTCCCGTATGGACGCTAGTAATTGTTGAGGACCACAATGCATTAATCTTATGTGTTCGTCCGTTAATATCATTTTGGTCAGCGTGTGTTTGGGGTGCAAAATTAATGGATGCCTTTTCTCGTAATTATACAGTGATTGTTGGATTCGACCCCCAACTCTAAGTAGTTGTAGATCGTCTATAAATGGATTTAGAGACAGTAAAGTACTCTTATTGTTTACACACTTATGTTTTGATAAGCTGTCGTAATCTTGAGGGAATGATTGTTGTTGTGATAATCGAACTAATAGTCTTAGGGAGCTATGTAATTCTGACACTGTCAGTGGACCTGTTTGTTTGTTAGGTCTGGCCACTTGACAATTCGACACAAATCTACAACAATACGCGACGACTCGTTTCAATTTTGTTAGTGACGAATATCTGACGAAAATATCGAAATTATCGTTCGTCAATGCTGTTGCAGATAACGAAATTGTACGTTGCTCTGGTAAATTATTATTACTATCAATTTCTATCGATTGCCCTACGTCCCATTCCGAATTGTGTTTTGAGAACCACTGAGGTCCCTTCCACCACAACTGTGAGTTTAGTAATTGTTCTACACTAATTCCGCGCGACACTAAGTCAGCCGGGTTATCGCCAGAACTGACATGATGCCAATTCTCCACGTTTGTGATTGATTGTATTTGACTTACACGATTGGCAACGAACGTTTTCCACCGTTTGGGCGTGCCCCGTATCCAGTTTAGCACTATTGTGGAATCGCTCCAAAAATAGTATTCATCGAATTTTATGTCAATAGAATCGCGTACCTTATGCACCAGATCCGATAGTAGTAATGCACCGCATAATTCTAGTCGAGGCAAACTTAACTGCTTGAGGGGTGCTACCCTAGACCTTGCACATAAGATGTTTGACACGTATGATCCAGATGGATTTTGATATCTTATAAATATGCATGCACCGTATGCCTTTTCCGATGCGTCGGAAAACCCATGCATTTCTATTCGCACTGAGATGGACGGAAATATGTGTCGAGGTATACTGAGTTCATTTAACAAATGTAGGTTGTTCTCAAACGTTACCCATTTATTGTAGATATCGGGGGATATATTGTCATCCCAATTTAAGTTTGATTGCCACAACGATTGAATAATCAATTTTGCCACAACAATGATAGGACCCAGCAAACCCAACAGATCAAATAACTGTGCGATGTTTGAAAGTATTGTGCGTTTTGTTACGTTTAGAGGTTTCTGAAGATTAATAGAATATTGTATGCTATCAAGCCCCGCATTCCATTGAACGCCTAACGTTTTATTGGATTGTTCACCTATGTACAAAATATTGGCTTCTAGATCGTTATTGACCTTAAATTGATCGTATAATTCTTGCTTGTTTGTTAACCATTTACGCAATACAAAACCGCCACCTTGTAATATGTCGGTTATATTCCTCTGTATTTGCACCAGTTCGTCAACTGAGTCCGAACCTGTTAACAAGTCATCGACATAAAAGTCGTTCTTTATTATTGTACTGATTAGTGGGTTTTTTGTTTTGTTATCGAGGGCTAACTGATATAGACACCTGGTAGCTAAGAATGGCGCTGAGGCCGTTCCATACGTCACAGTGTTCAATTCGTAACACTGTAGATCGTCTTGCGAATTTGCCCGCCATAATATTTTTTGTAAACATCGCTGTTCTGGTGCTACTAATATTTGCCTATACATTTTAGAAATGTCAGCTGTAATCGCGTATTTATGTCGTCTAAATCTGAGAATAATAGAAAATAGTTCATTCTGTATGGTTGGACCACTATATTGTACATCGTTTAATGATACGCCACTGTCAGTTTTTGCCGACGCATCAAAAACTACACGAACCCTTGTTGTGATGCTAGACTCTTTCACTACCGCATGATGTGGCAGATAATAACTAATATTGTTTCCTGAGTTGGTTTCATTTACCTTAGACATATGTCCCAACCTTTCATAATCGGTCATAAACGTAACATATTCCATTTTTAGGATTGGATTGCTTTTTAGTCGCCTTTCTAACGAGTAGAATCGGTTTTGAGCCATTTGTTTAGACTCGCCTAATTTGTTAACGTTTTCATTTAATGGCATTGAAACCGTGAAACGCCCTGTCTTGTCGCGCCTAAAATTTTCGACGATATGTGACGGGTTCTAAACACTCCTCGATTTTCCAGAATTTGGTTAGCTGGTCGTTAAGGGAGTTGTTCACTTGCGTGGTGAAACAACTGATTGATTCCCATACTGAATTGCATTGTAAATTGCCCGCGACCAACCAACCTAGCTTTGTTTTTTGCAGGATCGGCTTGCCCTTACCTAAAGGTTTTTGGTCCTGACACAGCAGTTCCCAAAATGTGCTACCCCCTATTAGGATATCTATCGGTCCTGTTGTGTGGAAAGTGGGGTCAGCTAGTTTTAACCCCTCTTCGATTTTTAGGTTTCGAGCGTCAAATGTGGAATTTGGTATGTTGTCTATGATTTTCGTTAAAACAAGACAGTTTATGAATTTATTGAACTCATCGTGAATAGACGCAATTTTAACTTGTGCCCTGTGATTTACATTTCCTAATACTTCACCTACGCCTTTGATGGCGCAGTCGTATTTTATTTTTTGTAACCCCAGCTGATCGCAAAGTTTGGCTGTTATGAAACTGCTTTGTGAGCCGCTGTCTAGTAGCGCTCTCACTCTGTGACTATTGCCATGTTTGTCATTCACTCTTATTGTAGCAGTGGACAACAAAATTTGAGTCTGGTTGAGATTATTAATTGTTGAATGGGCAGTAACCACCTGAGTCGCGGTTCCTACATTCTCTGCTTGATCGATATGTAACAAGGTATTGTGTTGTTTATCGCACCTTCTGCAGTGTGAACGCGTGCAATCACGAGCAATATGACCCGGTTTTAAACAATTGTTGCACAATTTTAATTTTTTTATTTCTTGTAAGCGGGAACTTATTGGCAATTTCAGAAATGATTCGCACCTGTAAATCAAGTGGGATTGATTACATAAATAACATTTTAAAGTTTTGTCGGTTGTAACTAATGACGTGGTAGATCTTTTGTTTTTATTGTTCGCGATAGAATTAATTTCATTTTTGCTGTATTCTAGATTTTCTAGTAACGCGCATTTATTTTTAAGAAATTTATTGATATCTTCCATTGTCGGAAGTTCGCCTTCGGTTTTGTACCCCTCCCAATCGCGACGGGTAACTGGATCTAATTTGGAAACTATGATGTAAACCAATAGTGTATCCCATTCATCGACCGCTTGACCTAATGATCTTAACGCACGCAAATTTTTTGTAATTGTTTCAAAGAGCCCACGCAACTCAATGTGCGATTCATTGTCTATTGTTGATATCGAAAATATAGCCTTTACATGGTTATGAACTATTAATCTTTTATTTTCATATCGATCTTGCAATAATTGCCATGCAATAGGGTAATTTGCAGCTGTTACCTCTAATGATTTTATTACGTCTGAAGCACGATCTTCTAAAGACGATTTTAAGTAATAGAATTTTTGAATTGTACTTAATGATTGATTATTGTGTATCAATGCGCTATATGCATCCCTGAACTCGAGCCACTGATCATATAAGCCTTGAAAATTGGGTAGTTTAATTGTTGGTAATTTAATCGATTGCATATTGTATTAAACATTGTTGCCATTTTCACTGTGAATTGAAATATTGTCGATGCTATTATTGCTAGTATTGATATTGAATTGTGGTTCTCGTACAAAATGGTCAATAATTATGCTGAAATACGCTGTTTCAAATGTTTCGCGCTCGCACGATTCATCAATTGTTTCATTGTTGCTTAATTGTAACAATTCTATCTGAGACTGAATATCGTTAAATTCATCCCAGAGAGAATCGATTTTCGTCAATCGCACTTGTAATTGACTTATAATTGTTTCATTGATTTGATCTGGATCAATATTATTGAAATAGTTTCTTAATCGTGTGACTTTAGCTTTCGCCTGACCGCGTTTTAGCCTTAAATTTGATAATTCGGACATTGTAATTGTACAGTATTGACTTACTTGAATAACAGGAATTGTATGGAAATAGAATAGAATATTGTACTCACAGGTAAATGGATGCCCTGCCTTGTGTCATTTGTCGACTTGCTTTTCCTGATTCAATCCGGTCGATTGGACCAAATGTTGGTTGCACCAACCTTAATTGTGTAGTGGACTGTATTTTTGATTGAAACTTGACATGTTACTCACTAATTTAAATTTATTTTCACATAAACCTGTTACAAAGGTAAGCACATAATACTCGTTCTTACGGCATGACGCCATTACCCCTTTTTTCTTGTACATATCTATCTCACGTGATCCTTTCTTCGCAGTTGTACCACACACTCAAATTATAGGTTTGTTCTGTGTGAACATAATGGGTTTGTTCTGCGTAAACGCCGTAACAGCCTATCAGCACCTACATTTGAAATGCCTATCGGCAACCACATCAGAAATGCCTATCGGCACCTATATCTGAAATGCCTTTCGGCATTTATATCTAAAATGCCTATCGACACCTATATTTGAAATGCCTATCGGCACCTATATTTTAAATGCCTATCGGCAACTATATCTGATATGCCTATCGGCACCTATATCTGAAATGCCCATCGGCACCTATTTTTGAAATGCCTATCGGAAACTACATCTAAAATGCCTATCGGCACCTATTTTTAAAATGCCAATCGGCAACCATATCTGAAATGCCTATCGGCACCTATATCTGAAATGCCTATCGGCACCTATTTTTAAAATGCCTATCGGAAACTACATCTGAAATGCCTATCAGCACCTATATTTGAAATGCCTATCGGCAACCATATCTGAAATGCCTATCGACACCTATATTTGAAATACCTATCGGCTTCTATATCTGAAATGCCTATCGGCACCTATTTTTAAAATGTCAATCGGCAACTATATCTGAAATGCCTATTTGCACCTATATCTGAAATGCCTATCGGCATCAATTTTTGAAATGCCTATCGGAAACTACATCTGAAATGATTATCAGCACCTATATTTGAAATGCCTATCGGCAACCATATCTGGAATGCCTATCAGCACCTATATTTGAAATGCCTATCGGCTTCTATATCTGAAATGCCTATCGGCACCTATTTTAAAAATGCCAATCGGAAACTATATCTGAAATGCCTATCGGCACTTATATCTGAAATGCCTATCGGCACCTATTTTTTAAAAGCTTTTCGGAAACTACATCTGAAATGCCTATCTGCTCCTATATTTGAAATGCCTATCGGCAACCATATCTGAAATGCCTATCGACATCTATATTTGAAATACCTATCGGCTTCTATATCGGAAATGCCTATCGGCACCTGTTTTTAAAATGCCAATCGGCAACTATATCTGAAATGCCTATCGGCACCTATATCTGAAATGCCTATCGGTATCAATTTTTGAAATGCCTATCGGTAACTACATCTTAAATGCCTATCAGCACCTATATTTGAAATGCCTATCGGCAACCGTATCTGGAATGCCTATCGGCACCTATATTTGAAATGCCTATCGGCTTCTATATCTGAAATGCCTATCGGCACCTATATTTAAAATGCCAATTGGCAACTATATCTGAAATGCCTATCGGCACCTATATCTTAAATGCCTATCGGCACCTATTTTTGAAATGCCTATCGGAAACTACATCTGAAAGTCCTATCAGCACCTATATTTGAAATGCCTATCGGCAACCATATCAGGAATGCCTATCGGCACATATATTTGAAATGCCTATCGGCTTCTAAATATGAAATGCCTATCGGCACCTATTTTTAAAATGCCAATCGGCAACTATATCTAAAATGCCTATCGACACCTATATCTGAAATGCATATCGGCAACAATTTTTGAAATGCCAATCGGAAACTACATCTGAAATGCCTATCAGCACCTATATTTGAAATGCCTATCGGCAACCATATCTGGAATGCTTATTGGCACCTATATTTGAAATGCCTATCGGCTTCTATAACTGAAATGCCTATCGGCACCTATTTTTAAAATGCCAATCGGCAATTATATCTGAAATGCCTATCGGCACCTATATCTAAAATGCCTATCGGCACCTATTTTTGAAATGCCTATCGGAAATTACATCTGAAATGCCTATCAGCACCTATATTTGAAATGCCTATCGGCAACCATATCTGGAATGCCTATCGGCACCTATATTTGAGATGCCTATTGGCTTCTATATCTGTAATGCCTATCGGCACATATTTTTAAAATGCCAATCGGCAACTATATCTGAAATGCCCATCGGCACCTATATCTGAAATGCCTATCGGCACCTATTTTTGAAATGCCTATCGGAAACTACATCTGAAATGATTATCAGCACTTATATTTGAAATGCCTATCGGCAACCATATCTGGAAAGCCTATCGGCACCTATATTTGAAATGCCTATCGGCTTCTATATCTGAAATGCCTATCGACACCTATTTTTAAAATGCAAATCGGCAACTATATCTGAAATGCCTATTGACACCTATATCTGAAATGCCTATCGGCACCTATTTTTGAAATGCCTATCGGAAACTACATCTGAAATGCCTTTCAGCACCTATATTTGAAATGCCTATCGGCAACCATATCTGAATTGCCTATCGACACCTATATTTGAAATACCTATCGGCTTCTATATCTGAAATGCCTATCGGCACCTATTTTTAAAATGCCAATCGGTAACTATATCTGAAATGCCTATCGGCACCTATATCTGAAATGCCTATCGGCACCAATTTTTGAAATGCCTATCGGAAACTACATCTGGAATGCCTATCAGCACCTATATTTGAAATGCCTATCGGCAACCATATCTGGAATGCCTATCGGCACCTATATTTTAAATGCCTATCGGATTCTATATCTGAAATGCCTATCGACACCTATTTTTAAAATGTCAATCGGCAACTATATCTGAAATGCCAATCGGCACCTATATCTGAAATGCCTATCGGCACCTATTTTTGAAATGCCTATCGGAAACTACATCTGAAATGCCTATCAGCACCTATATTTGAAATGCCTATCGGCAACCATATCTGGAATGCCTATCGGCACCTATTTTTAAAATGCTAATCGGCAACTATATTTGAAATGCCTATCGGCACCTATATCTGAAATGCCTATCGGCACCAATTTTTGAAATGCCTATCGGAAACTACATCTGAAATGCCTATCAGCACCTATATTTGAAATGCCTATCGGCAACCATATCTGGAATGCTTATCGGCACCTATATTTGAAATGCCTATCGGCTTCTATATCTGAAATGCCTATCGGCACCTATCTTTAAAATGCCAATCGGCAATTATATCTGAAATGCCTATCGGCACCTATATCTTAAATGCCTATCGGCACCTATTTTTGAAATGCCTATCGGAAACTACATCTGAAATGCCTATCAGCACCTATATTTGAAATGCCTATCGGCAACCATATCTGGAATGCCAATCGGCACCTATATTTGAAATGCCTATTGGCTTCTATATCTGTAATACCTATCGGCACATATTTTTAAAATGCTAATCGGCAACTATATCTGAAATGCCTATCGGCGCCTATATCTGAAATGCCTATCGGCACCTATTTTTGAAATGCCTATCGGAAACTACATCTGAAATGATTATCAGCACCTATATTTGAAATGCCTATCGGCAACCATATCTGGAATGCTTATCGACACCTATATTTGAAATGCCTATCGGCTCCTATATCTGAAATGCCTATCGGCAGCTATTTTAAAAATGCCAATCGGAAACTATATCTGAAATGCCTATCGGCACCTATATCTGAAATGCCTATCGGCACCTATTTTTGAAATGCTTTTCGGAAACTACATCTGAAATGCCTATCTGCTCCTATATTTGAAATGCCTATCGGCAACCATATCTGAAATGCCTATCGACACCTATATTTGAAATACCTATCGGCTTCTATATCGGAAATGCCTATCGGCACCTGTTTTTAAAATGCCAATCGGCAACTATATCTGAAATGCCTATCGGCACCTATATCTGAAATGCCTATCGGCATCAATTTTTGAAATGCCTATCGGAAACTACATCTAAAATGCCTATCAGCACCTATATTTGAAATGCCTATCGGCAACCATATCTGGAATGCCTATCGGCACATATATTTGAAATGCTTATCGGCTTCTATATCTGAAATGCCTGTCGGCACCTATTTTAAAATGCCAATCGGCAAATATATCTGAAATGCCTATCGACACCTATATCTGAAATGCCTATCGGCACCAATTTTTGAAATGCCTATCGGAAACTACATCTGAAATGCCTATCAGCACCTATATTTGAAATGCCTATCGGCAACCATATCTGAAATGCCTATCGACACCTATATTTGAAATACCTATCGGCTTCTATACCTGAAATGCCTATCGGCACCTATTTTTAAAATGCCAATCGGCAATTATATCTGAAATGCCTATAGGCACCTATATCTAAAATGCCTATCGGCACCTATTTTTGAAATGCCTATCGGAAACTACATCTGAAATGTCTATCAGCACCTATATTTGAAATGCCTATCGGCAACCATATCTGGAATGCCTATCGGCACCTATATTTGAAATGCCTATTGGCTTCTATATCTGTAATGCCTATCGGCACATATTTTTAAAATGCCAATCGGCAACTATATCTGAAATGCCTATCGGCACCAATTTTTGAAATGCCTATCGGAAACTACATCTGGAATGCCTATCAGCACCTATATTTGAAATGCCTATGGGCAACCATATCTGGAATGCCTATCGGCACCTATATTTTAAATGCCTATCGGATTCTATATCTGAAATGCCTATCGACACCTATTTTTAAAATGTCAATCGGCAACTATATCTGAAATGCCAATCGGCACCTATATCTGAAATGCCTATCGGCACCTATTTTTGAAATGCTTTTCGGAAACTACATCAGAAATGCCTATCTGCTCCTATATTTGAAATGCCTATCGGCAACCATATCTGAAATGCCTATCGACACCTATATTTGAAATACCTATCGGCTTCTATATCGGAAATGCCTATCGGCACCTGTTTTTAAAATGCCAATCGGCAACTATATCTAAAATGCCTATCGGCACCTATATCTGAAATGCCTACCGGCATCAATTTTTGAAATGCCTATCGGAAACTACATCTAAAATGCCTATCAGCACCTATATTTGAAATGCCTATCGGCAACCATATCTGGAATGCCTATCGGCACCTATATTTGAAATGCCTATCGGCTTCTATATCTGAAATGCCTATCGACACCTATATCTAAAATGCCTATCGACACCTATATCTGAAATGCCTATCGGCACCTATTTTTGAAATGCCTATCGGAAACTACATCTGAAATGCCTATCAGCAACTATATTTGAAATGCCTATCGGCAACCATATCTGAAATGCCTATCGACACCTATATTTGAAATACCTATCGGCTTCTATATCTGAAATGCCTATCGGCACCTATTTTTAAAATGCCAATCGGCAATTATATCTGAAATGCCTATCGGCACCTATATCTAAAATGCCTATCGGCACCTATTTTTGAAATGCCTATCGGAAACTACACCTGAAATGTCTATCAGCACCTATATTTGAAATGCCTATCGGCAACCATATCTGGAATGCCTATCGGCACCTATATTTGAAATGCCTATTGGCTTCTATATCTGTAATGCCTATCGGCACATATTTTTAAAATGCCAATCGGCAACTATATCTGAAATGCCTATCGGCACCAATTTTTGAAATGCCTATCGGAAACTACATCTGGAATGCCTATCAGCACCTATATTTGAAATGCCTATCGGCAACCATATCTGGAATGCCTATCGGCACCTATATTTTAAATGCCTATCGGATTCTATATCTGAAATGCCTATCGACACCTATTTTTAAAATGTCAATCGGCAACTATATCTGAAATGCCAATCGGCACCTATATCTGAAATGCCTATCGGCACCTATTTTTGAAATGCTTTTCGGAAACTACATCAGAACTGCCTATCTGCTCCTATATTTGAAATGCCTATCGGCAACCATATCTGGAATGCCTATCGGCACCTATATTTGAAATGCCTATCGGCTTCTATATCTGAAATGCCTATCGGCACCTATTTTTAAAATGCCAATTGGCAACAATATCTGAAATGCCTATCGGCACCTATATCTGAAATGCCTATCGGCACCTATTTTTGAAATGCCTATCGGAAACTACATCTGAAAGTCCTATCAGCACCTATATTTGAAATGCCTATCGGCAAACATATCTGGAATGCCTATCGGCACCTATATTTGAAATTCCTATCGGCTTCTATATCTGAAATGCCTATCGGCACCTATTTTTAAATTGCCAATCGGCAACTATATCTGAAATGCCTATCGACACCTATATCTGAAATGCCTATCGGCACCTATTTTTGAAATGCCTATCGGAAACTACATCTGAAATGCCTATCAGCACCTATATTTGAAATGCCTATCGGCAACCATATCTGAAATGCCTATCGACACTTATATTTGAAATACCTATCGGCTTCTATATCTGAAATGCCTATCGGCACCTATTTTTAAAATGCCAATCGGCAATTATATCTGAAATGCCTATCGGCACCTATATCTAAAATGCCTATCGGCACCTATTTTTGAAATGCCTATCGGAAACTACATCTGAAATGTCTATCAGCACCTATATTTGAAATGCCTATCGGCAACCATATCTGGAATGCCTATCGGCACCTATATTTGAAATGCCTATTGGCTTCTATATCTATAATGCCTATCGGCACATATTTTTAAAATGCCAATCGGCAACTATATCTGAAATGCCTATCGGCACTTATATCTGAAATGCCTATCGGCACCTATATCTAAAATGCCTATCGGCACCTATTTTTGAAATGCCTATCGGAAACTACATCTGAAATGTCTATCAGCACCTATATTTGAAATGCCTATCGGCAACCATATCTGGAATGCCTATCGGCACCTATATTTGAAATGCCTATCGGTTTCTATATCTGAAATGCCTATCGGCACCTATATCTGATATGCCTATCGGCACCAATTTTTGAAATGCCTATCGGAAACTACATCTGAAATGCCTATCAGCACCTAT
Organism: Venustoraphidia nigricollis; assembly: GCA_034508555.1. Lineage (NCBI taxonomy): Eukaryota > Metazoa > Arthropoda > Insecta > Raphidioptera > Raphidiidae > Venustoraphidia > Venustoraphidia nigricollis. The sequence continues at coordinate 49,562 of JAVRKA010000491.1, forward strand.
ATTTGAAATGCCTATCGGCAACCATATTAGGAATGCCTATCGGCACCTATATTTGAGATGCCTATCGGCTTCTATATCTGAAATGCCTATCGGCACCTATTTTAAAATGCCAATCGGCAACTATATCTGAAATGCCTATCGGCACCTATATCTGAAATGCCTATCGGAAACTACATCTGAAATGCCTATCAGGACCTATATTTGAAATGCCTATAGGCAACCATATCTGGAATGCCTATCGGCACCTATATTTGAAATGCCTATCGGCTTCTATATCTGAAATGCCTATCAGCACCTATATTTGAAATGCCTATCGGCAACCATATTAGGAATGCCTATCTGCACCTATATTTGAGATGCCTATCGGCTTCTATATCTGAAATGCCTATCGGCACCTATTTTAAAATGCCAATCGGCAACTATATCTGAAATGCCTATCGGCACCTATATCTGAAATGCCTATCGGCACCTATTTCTGAAATGCCTATCGGCTTCTATATCTGTAATGCCTATCGGCACCTATATTTGAAATGCCTATCGGCAACCATATCTGGAATGCCTGTCGGCACCTATAGTTGAAATGCCTATCGGCTTCTATATCTGAAATGCCTATCGGCTCCTATTTTAAAAATGCAAATCGGCAACTATATCTGAAATGACTATCGACACCTATATCTGAAATGCCTATCGGCACCTATTTTTGAAATGCCTATCGGAAACTACATCTGAAATGCCTATCAGCACCTATATTTGAAATGCCTATCGGCAACCATATCTGAAATGCCTATCGACACCTATATTTGAAATACCTATCGGCTTCTATATCTGAAATGCCTATCGGCACCTATTTTTAAAATGCCAATCGGTAACTATATCTAAAATGCCTATCTGCACCTGTATCTGAAATGCCTATCGGCACCAATTTTTGAAATGCCTATCGGAAATTACATCTGGAATGCCTATCAGCACCTATATTTGAAATGCCAATCGGCAACCATATCTGGAATGCCTATCGGCACCTATATTTGAAATGCCTATCGGATTCTATATCTGAAATGCCTATCGACACCTATTTTTAAAATGTCAATCGGCAACTATATCTGAAATGCCTATCGGCACCTATATCTGAAATGCCTATCGGCACCTATTTTTGAAATGTCTATCGGAAACTACATCTGAAATGCCTATCAGCACCTATATTTGAAATGCCTAACGGCAACCATATCTGAAATGCCTATCGTCACCTATATTTGAAATACCTATCGGCTTCTATATCTGAAATGCCTATCGGCACCTATTTTAAAAATTCCAATCGGCAACTATATTTGAAATGCCTATATGCACCTATATCTGAAATTCCAATCGGCACCAATTTTTGAAATGCCTATCGGAAACTACATCTGAAATGCCTATCAGCACCTATATTTGAAATGCCTATCGGCAACCATATCTAGGATGCTTATCGGCACCTATATTTGAAATGCCTATCGGCTTCTATATCTGAAATGCTTATCGGCACCTATTTTTAAAATGCCAATCGGCAATTATATCTGAAATGCCTATAGCACCTATATCTGAAATGCCTATCGGCACCTATTTTTGAAATGCCTATCGGAAACTACATCTGAAATGATTATCAGCACCGATATTTGAAATGCCTACGGCAACCATATCTGGAATGCCTATCGGCACCTATATTTGAAATGCCTATCGGCTTCTATATCTGAAATGCCTATCGGCACCTATTTTTAAAATGCAAATCGGCAACTATATCTGAAATGCCTATCGACACCTATATCTGAAATGCCTATCGGCACCTATTTTTGAAATGCCTATCGGAAACTACATCTGAAAGTCCTATCAGCACCTATATTTGAAATGCCTATCGGCAACCATATCTGGAATGCCTATCGGCACCTATATTTGAAATGTCTATCGGCTTCTATATCTGAAATGCCTATCGGCACCTATTTTTAAAATGCCAATCGGCAACTATATCTGAAATGCCTATCGACACCTATATCTGAAATGCCTATCGGCACCTATTTTTGAAATGCCTATCGGAAGCTACATCTGAATTGCCTATCAGCACCTATATTTGAAATGCCTATCGGCAACCATATCTGAAATGCCTATCGACACCTATATTTGAAATACCTATCGGCTTCTATATCTGAAATGCCTATCGGCACCTATTTTTGAAATGCCTATCGGAAACTACATCTGGAATGCCTATCAGCACCTATATTTGAAACGCCTATCGGCAACCATATCTGGAATGCCTATCGGCACCTATATTTTAAATGCCTATCGGCTTCTATATCTGAAATGCCTATCGACACCTATTTTTAAAATGCCAATCGGCAACTATATCTGAAATGCCTATCGGCAGCTATATCTGAAATGCCTATCAACACCAATTTTTGAAATGCCTATCGGAAACTACATCTGAAATGCCTATCAGCACCTATATTTGAAATGCTCATCGGCAACTATATCTGGAATGCTTATCGGCACCTATATTTGAAATGCCTATCGGCTTCTATATCTGAAATGCCTATCGGCACCTATTTTAAAATGCCAATCGGCAACTATATCTGAAATGCCTATCGGCACCTATATCTGAAATGCCTATCGGCACCAATTTTTTAAATGCCTATCGGAAACTACATCCGAAATGCCTATCAGCACCTATATTTGAAATGCCTATCGGCAACCATGTCTGGAATGCCTATCGGCACCTATATTTGAAATGCCTATCGGCTTCTATATCTGAAATGCCTATCGGCACCTATTTTTAAAATTCCAATCGGCAACTATATCTGAAGTGCCTATCGGCACCTATATCTGAAATGCCTATCGGCACCTATTTTTGAAATGCCTATCGAAAACTACATCTGAAATGCCTATCAGCACCTATATTTGAAATGCCTATCGGCAACCACCTTAGAAATGCCTATCGGCACCTACATCTGAAATGCCTTTCGGCATTTATATCTGAAATGCCTATCAACACCTATATTTTAAATGCCTATCGGCACCTATATTTTAATTGCCTATAGGCAACTATATCTGATATGCCTATCGGCACCTATATCTGAAATGCCTATCGGCACCTATTTTTGAAATGCCTATCGGAAACTACATCTGAAATGCCTTACAGCACCTATATTTGAAATGCCTATCGGCAGCCATACCTGAAATTCCTATAGACACCTATATTTGAAATACCTATCGGCTTCTATATCTGAAATGCCTATCGGCACCTATTTTTAAAGTGCCAATTGGCAACTATATCTGAAATGCCTATCGGCACATATATCTGAAATGCCTATCGGTACCTATTTTTGAAATGCCTATCGGAAACTACATCTGAAATGCCTATCAGCACTTATATTTGAAATGCCTATCGGCAACCATATCTGAAATGCCTATCGGCACCTATATTTGAAATGCCTATCGGCTTCTATATCTGAAATGCCTATCGGCACCTATTTTTAAAATGCCAATCGGCAACTATATCTGAAATGCCTATCGGCACTTATATCTGAAATGCCTATCGGCACTTATTTTTTAAATGCCTTTCGGAAACTAAATCTGAAACGCCTATCTGCTCCTATATTTGAAATGCCTATCGGCAACCATATCTGAAATGCCTATCGACACCTATATTTGAAATACCTATCAGCTTCTATATCTGAAATGCCTATCGGCACCTATTTTTAAAATGCAAATTGGCAACTTTATCTGAAATGCCTATCGGCACCTATATTTGAAATGCCTATCGGCACCTATTTCTGAAATGCCTATCGGCTTCTATATCTGTAATGCCTATCGGCACCTATATTTGAAATGCCTATCGTCAACCATATCTGGAATGCCTATCGGCACCTATATTTGAAATGCCTATCGGCTTCTATATCTGAAATGCCTATCGGCACCTATTTTTAACATGCCAATCGGCAACTATATCTGAAATGCCTATCGGCACTTATATCTGAAATGCCTATCGGCACCTATATCTAAAATGCCTATCGGCACCTATTTTTGAAATGCCTATCGGAAACTACATCTGAAATGTCTATCAGCACCTATATTTGAAATGCCTATCGGCAACCATATCTGGAATGCCTATCGGCACCTATATTTGAAATGCCTATCGGCTTCTATATCTGAAATGCCTATCGGCACCTATATCTGATATGCCTATCGGCACCAATTTTTGAAATGCCTATCGGAAACTACATATGAAATGCCTATCAGCACCTATATTTGAAATGCCTATTGGCAACCATATTAGGAATGCCTATCGGCACCTATATTTGAGATGCCTATCGGCTTCTATATCTGAAATGCCTATCGGCACCTATTTTAAAATGCCAATCGGCAACTATATCTAAAATGCCTATCGGCACCTATATCTGAAATGCCTATCGGCACCAATTTTTTAAATGCCTATCGGAAACTACATCTGAAATGCCTATCAGGACCTATATTTAAAATGCCTATAGGCAACCATATCTGGAATGCCTATCGGCACCTATATTTGAAATGCCTATCGGCTTCTATATCTGAAATGCCTATCAGCACCTATATTTGAAATGCCTATCGGCAACCATATTAGGAATGCCTATCGGCACCTATATTTGAGATGCCTATCGGCTTCTATATCTGAAATGCCTATCGGCACCTATTTTAAAATGCCAATCGGCAACTATATCTGAAATGCCTATCGGCACCTATATCTGAAATGCCTATCGGCACCTATTTCTGAAATGCCTATCGGCTTCTATATCTGTAATGCCTATCGGCACCTATATTTAAAATGCCTATCGGCAACCATATCTGGAATGCCTATCGGCACCTATAGTCGAAATGCCTATCGGCTTCTATATCTGAAATGCCTATCGGCACCTATTTTAAAAATGCAAATCGGCAACTATATCTGAAATGACTATCGACACCTATATCTGAAATGCCTATCGGCACCTATTTTTGAAATGCCTATCGGAAACTACATCTGAAATGCCTATCAGCACCTATATTTGAAATGCCTATCGGCAACCATATCTGAAATGCCTATCGACACCTATATTTGAAATACCTATCGGCTTCTATATCTGAAATGCCTATCGGCACCTGTTTTTAAAATGCCAATCGGTAACTATATCTAAAATGCCTATCTGCACCTATATCTGAAATGCCTATCGGCACCAATTTTTGAAATGCCTATCGAAAATTACATCTAGAATGCCTATCAGCACCTATATTTGAAATGCCAATCGGCAACCATATCTGGAATGCCTATCGGCACCTATATTTGAAATGCCTATCGGATTCTATATCTGAAATGCCTATCGACACCTATTTTTAAAATGTCAATCGGCAACTATATCTGAAATGCCTATCGGCACCTATATATGAAATGCCTATCGGCACCTATTTTTGAAATGCCTATCGGAAACTACATCTGAAATGCCTATCAGCACCTATATTTGAAATGCCTAACGGCAACCATATCTGAAAATGCCTATCGTCACCTATATTTGAAATACCTATCGGCTTCTATATCTGAAATGCCTATCGGCACCTATTTTTAAAATTTCAATCGGCAACTATATTTGAAATGCCTATATGCACCTATATCTGAAATTCCTATCGGCACCAATTTTTGAAATGCCTATCGGAAACTACATCTGAAATGCCTATCAGCACCTATATTTGAAATGCCTATCGGCAACCATATCTAGGATATTTATCGGCACCTATATTTGAAATGCCTATCGGCTTCTATATCTTAAATGCTTATCGGCACCTATTTTTAAAATGCCAATCGGCAATTATATCTGAAATGCCTATCGGCACCTATATCTGAAATGCCTATCGGCACCTATTTTTGAAATGCCTATCGGAAACTACATCTGAAATGATTATCAGCACCGATATTTGAAATGCCTATCGGCAACCATATTTGGAATGCCTATCGGCACCTATATTTGAAATGCCTATCGGCTTCTATATCTGAAATGCCTATCGGCACCTATTTTTAAAATGCAAATCGGCAACTATATCTGAAATGCCTATCGACACCTATATCTGAAATGCCTATCGGCACCTATTTTTGAAATGCCTATCGGAAACTACATCTGAAAGTCCTATCAGCACCTATATTTGAAATGCCTATCGGCAACCATATCTGGAATGCCTATCGGCACCTATATTTGAAATGCCTATCGGCTTCTATATCTGAAATGCCTATCGGCACCTATTTTTAAAATGCCAATCGGCAACTATATCTGAAATGCCTATCGACACCTATATCTGAAATGCCTATCGGCACCTATTTTTGAAATGCCTATCGGAAACTACATCTGAAATGCCTATCAGCACCTATATTTGAAATGCCTATCGGCAACCATATCTGAAATGCCTATCGACACCTATATTTGAAATACCTATCGGCTTCTATATCTGAAATGCCTATCGGCACCTATTTTTAAAATGCCAATCGGTAACTATATCTGAAATGCCTATCGGCACCTATATCTGAAATGCCCATCGGCACCAATTTTTGAAATGCCTATCGGAAACTACATCTGGAATGCCTATCAGCACCTATATTTGAAACGCCTATCGGCAACCATATCTGGAATGCCTATCGGCACCTATATTTGAAATGCCTATCGGCTTCTATATCTGAAATGCCTATCGACACCTATTTTTAAAATGCCAATCGGCAACTATATCTGAAATGCCTATCGGCAGCTATATCTGAAATGCCTATCAACACCAATTTTTGAAATGCCTATCAGAAACTACATCTGAAATGCCTATCAGCACCTATATTTTAAATGCTCATCGGCAACCATATCTGGAATGCTTATCGGCACCTATATTTGAAATGCCTATCGGCTTCTATATCTAAAATGCCTATCGGCACCTATTTTTAAAATTCCAATCGGCAACTATATCTGAAGTGCCTATCGGCACCTATATCTGAAATGCCTATCGGCACCTATTTTTGAAATGCCTATCGAAAACTACATCTGAAATGCCTATCAGCACCTATATTTGAAATGCCTATCGGCAACCACATTAGAAATGCCTATCGGCACCTACATCTGAAATGCCTTTCGGCATTTATATCTGAAATGCCTATCAACACCTATATTTTAAATGCCTATCGGCACCTATATTTTAAATGCCTATAGGCAACTATATCTGATATGCCTATCGGCACCTATATCTGAAATGCCTATCGGCACCTATTTTTGAAATGCCTATCGGAAACTACATCTGAAATGCCTTACAGCACCTATATTTGAAATGCCTATCGGCAACCATATCTGAAATTCTTATAGACACCTATATTTGAAATACCTATCGGCTTCTATATCTGAAATTCCTATCGGCACCTATTTTTAAAGTGCCAATTGGCAACTATATCTGAAATGCCTATCGGCACATATATCTGAAATGCCTATCGGTACCTATTTTTGAAATGCCTATCGGAAACTACATCTGAAATGCCTATCAGCACTTATATTTGAAATGCCTATCGGCAACCATATCTGAAATGCCTATCGGCACCTATATTTGAAATGCCTATCGGCTTCTATATCTGAAATGCCTATCGGCACCTATTTTTAAAATGCCAATCGGCAACTATATCTGAAATGCCTATCGGCACTTATTTTTTAAATGCCTTTCGGAAACTAAATCTGAAATGCCTATCTGCTCCTATATTTGAAATGCCTATCGGCAACCATATCTGAAATGCCTATCGACACCTATATTTGAAATACCTATCGGCTTCTATATCTGAAATGCCTATCGGCACCTATTTTTAAAATGCCAATTGGCAACTTTATCTGAAATGCCTATCGGCACCTATATCTGAAATGCCTATCGGCACCTATATCTGAAATGCCTATCGGCACCTATATCTGAAATGCCTATCGGCACCTATTTCTGAAATGCCTATCGGCTTCTATATCTGTAATGCCTATCGGCACCTATATTTGAAATGCCTATCGGCTTCTATATCTGAAATGCCTATCGGCACCTATTTTTAAAATGCAAATCGGCAACTATATCTGAAATGACTATCGACACCTATATCTGAAATGCCTATCGGCACCTATTTTTGAAATGCCTATCGGAAACTACATCTGAAATGCCTATCAGCACCTATATTTGAAATGCCTATCGGCAACCATATCTGAAATGCCTATCGACACCTATATTTGAAATACCTATCGGCTTCTATATCTGAAATGCCTGTCGGCACCTATTTTTAAAATGCCAATCGGTAACTATATCTGAAATGCCTATCGGCACCTATATCTGAAATGCCTATCGGCACCAATTTTTGAAATGCCTATCGGAAACTACATCTGGAATGCCTATCAGCACCTATATTTGAAATGCCTATCGGCAACCATATCTGGAACGCCTATCGCCACCTATATTTGAAATGCCTATCGGATTCTATATCTGAAATGCCTATCGACACCTATTTTTAAAATGTCAATCAGCAACTATATCTGAAATGCCTATCGGCACCTATATCTGAAATGCCTATCGGAAACTACATCTGAAATGCCTATCAGCACCTATATTTGAAATGCCTATCGGCAACCATATCTGAAATGCCTATCGACACCTATATTTGAAATACCAATCGGCTTCTATATCTGAAATGCCTATCGGCACCTATTTTTAAAATGCCAATCGGCAACTATATTTGAAATGCCTATCAGCACCTATATCTGAAATGTTTATCGGCACCAATTTTTGAAATGCCTATCGGAAACTACATCTGAAATGCCTATCAGCACCTGTATTTGAAATGCCTATCGGCAACCATATCTGGAATGCTTATCGGCACCTATATTTGAAATGCCTATCGGCTTCTATATCTGAAATGCCTATCGGCACCTATTTTTGAAATGCCAATCGGCAATTATATCTGAAATGCCTATCGGCACCTATATCTAAAATGCCTATCGGCACCTATTTTTGAAATGCCTATCGGAAACCATATCTGGAATGCCTATCGGCACCTATATTTTAAATGCCTATTGGCTTCTATATCTGTAATGCCTATAGGCACATAATTTTAAAATGCCAATCGGCAACTATATCTGAAATGCCTATCGGCACCTATATCTGAAATGCCTATCGGCACCTATTTTTGAAATGCCTATCGGAAACTACATCTGAAATGATTATCAGCACCTATATTTGAAATGCCTATCGGCAACCATATCTGGAATGCCTATCGGCACCTATATTTGAAATGCCTATCGGCTTCTATATCTGAAATGATTATCGGCACCTATTTTTAAAATGCCAATCGGCAACTATATTTGAAATGCCTATCGGCACCTATATCTGAAATGCCTATCGGCACCAATTTTTGAAATGCCTATCGGAAACTACATCTGAAATGCCTATCAGCACCTATATTTGAAATGCCTATCGGCAACCATATCTGAAATGCCTATCGACACCTATATTTGAAATACCTATCGGCTTCTATATCTGAAATGCCTATCGGCACCTATTTTTAAAATGTCAATCGGCAACTATATTTGTAATGCCTATCGGCACCTATATCTGAAATGCCTATCGGCACAAATTTTTGAAATGCCTATCGGAAACTACATCTGAAATGCCTATCAGCACCTATATTTGAAATGCCTATCGGCAACCATATCTGGAAAGCTTATCGGCACCTATATTTGAAATGCCTATCGGCTTCTACTTCTGAAATGCCTATCGGCACCTATTTTTAAAATGCCAATCGGCAATTATATCTGAAATGCCTATAGGCACCTATATCTAAAATGCCTATCGGCACCTATTTTTGAAATGCCTATCGGAAACTACATCTGAAATGCCTATCAGCACCTATATTTAAAATGCCTATCGGCAACCATATCTGGAATGCCTATCGGCACCTATATTTGAAATGCCTATTGGCTTCTATATCTGTAATGCCTATCGGCACATATTTTTAAAATGCCAATCGGCAACTATATCTGAAATGCCTATCGACACCTATTTTGAAAATGCCAATTGGCAACTATATCTGAATTGCTTATCGGCACCTATGTCTGAAATGCCTATCGGTACCTATTTTTTGAAATGCCTATCGGAAACTACATCTGAAATGCCTATCAGCACTTATATTTGAAATGCCTATCGGCAACGATATCTGGATTGCCTATCGGCACCTATATTTGAAATGCCTATCGGCTTCTATATCTGAAATGCCTATCGGCACCTATTTTTAAAATGTCAATCGGGAACTATATATGAAATGCCTATCGGCACCAATATCTGAAATGCCTATCGGCACCTATTTTTGAAATGCCTTTCGGAAACTACATCTGAAATGCCCATCTGCTCCTATATTTGAAATGCCTATCGGCAACCATATCTGAAATGCCAATCGACACCTATATTTGAAATACCTATCGGCTTCTATATCTGAAATGCCTATCGGCACCTGTTTTTAAAATGCCAATGGGCAACTATATCTGAAATGCCTATCGGCACCTATATCTGAAATGCCTATCGGCATCAATTTTTGAAATGCCTATCGGAAACTACATCTAAAATGCCTATCAGCACCTATATTTGAAATGCCTATCGGCAACCATATCTGGAATGCTTATCGGCACCTATATTTGAAATGCCTATCGGGTTCTATATCTAAAATGCCTATCGGCACCTATTTTTAAAATGCCAATTGGCAAATATATCTGAAATGCCTATCGGCACCTATATCTGAAATGCCTATCGGCACATATTTTTGAAATGCCTATCGGCTTTTATATCTGAAATGCCTATCGGCACCTATATCTGAAATGCCTATCGGCATCAATTTTTGAAATGCCTATCGGAAACTACATCTAAAATGCCTATCGACACCTATATCTGTAATGCCTATCGGCACCTATTTTTGAAATGCCTATCGGAAACTACATCTGAAATGCCTATCAGCACCTATATTTGAAATGACTATCGGCTTCTATATCTGAAATGCCTATCGACACCTATTTTTAAAATGCCAATCGGCAACTATATCTGAAATGCCTATCGGCACCTATATCTTAAATGCCTATCGGCACCTATTTTTGAAATGCCTATCGGAAACTACATCTGGAATGTTTATCAGCACCTATATTTGAAATGCCTATCGGCAACCATATCTGAAATGCCTATCGACACCTATATTTGAAATACCTATCGGCTTCTATATCTGAAATGCCTATCGGCACCTATTTTTAAAATGCCAATCGGCAACTATATCTGAAATGCCTATCGGCACCTATATCTGAAATGCCTATCGGCACCTATTTTTGAAATGCCTATCGGAAACTACATCTGAAATGCCTATCATCACCTATATTTGAAATGCCTATCGGCAACCATATCTGGAATGCCTATCGGCACCTATATTTGAAATGCCTATGGGCTTCTATATCTGAAATGCCTATCGGCACCTATTTTTAAAATGTCAATCGGCAACTATATCTGAAATGCCTATCGGCACCTATATCTGAAATGCCTATCGGCACCAATTTTTGAAATGCTTTCGGAAACTACATCTAAAATGCCTATCAGCACCTATATGTGAAATGCCTATCGGCAACCATATCTGGAATGCTTATCGGCACCTATCTTTGAAATGCCTATCGGCTTCTATATCTGAAATGCCTATCGGCACCTATTTTTGAAATGCCAATCGGCAACTATATTTGAAATGCCTATCGGCACCTATATCTGAAATGCCTATCGGCACCAATTTTTGAAATGCCTATCGGAAACTACATCTGAAATGCCTATCAGCACCTATATTTGAAATGCCTATCGGCAACCATATCTGAAATGCCTATCGACACCTATATTTGAAATACCTATCGGCTTCTATATCTGAAATGCCTATCGGCACCTATTTTTAAAATGCCAATCGGCAACTATATTTGAAATGCCTATCGGCACCTATATCTGAAATGCCTATCGGCACAAATTTTTGAAATGCCTATCGGAAACTACATCTGAAATGCCTATCAGCACCTATATTTAAAATGCCTATCGGCAACCATATCTGGAAAGCTTATCGGCACCTATATTTGAAATGCCTATCGGCTTCTACTTCTGAAATGCCTATCGGCACCTATTTTTAAAATGCCAATCGGCAATTATATCTGAAATGCCTATAGGCACCTATATCTAAAATGCCTATCGGCACCTATTTTTGAAATGCCTATCGGAAACTACATCTGAAATGCCTATCAGCACCTATATTTAAAATGCCTATCGGCAACCATATCTGGAATGCCTATCGGCACCTATATTTGAAATGCCTATTGGCTTCTATATCTGTAATGCCTATCGGCACATATTTTTAAAATGCCAATCGGCAACTATATCTGAAATGCCTATCGACACCTATTTTGAAAATGCCAATTGGCAACTATATCTGAATTGCTTATCGGCACCTATGTCTGAAATGCCTATCGGTACCTATTTTTTGAAATGCCTATCGGAAACTACATCTGAAATGCCTATCAGCACTTATATTTGAAATGCCTATCGGCAACGATATCTGGATTGCCTATCGGCACCTATATTTGAAATGCCTATCGGCTTCTATATCTGAAATGCCTATCGGCACCTATTTTTAAAATGTCAATCGGGAACTATATATGAAATGCCTATCGGCACCTATATCTGAAATGCCTATCGGCACCTATTTTTGAAATGCCTTTCGGAAACTACATCTGAAATGCCCATCTGCTCCTATATTTGAAATGCCTATCGGCAACCATATCTGAAATGCCAATCGACACCTATATTTGAAATACCTATCGGCTTCTATATCTGAAATGCCTATCGGCACCTGTTTTTAAAATGCCAATGGGCAACTATATCTGAAATGCCTATCGGCACCTATATCTGAAATGCCTATCGGCATCAATTTTTGAAATGCCTATCGGAAACTACATCTAAAATGCCTATCGACACCTATATCTGTAATGCCTATCGGCACCTATTTTTGAAATGCCTATCGGAAACTACATCTGAAATGCCTATCAGCACCTATATTTGAAATGACTATCGGCTTCTATATCTGAAATGCCTATCGACACCTATTTTTAAAATGCCAATCGGCAACTATATCTGAAATGCCTATCGGCACCTATATCTTAAATGCCTATCGGCACCTATTTTTGAAATGCCTATCGGAAACTACATCTGAAATGTTTATCAGCATCTATATTTGAAATGCCTATCGGCAACCATATCTGAAATGCCTATCGACACCTATATTTGAAATACCTATCGGCTTCTATATCTGAAATGCCTATCGGCACCTATTTTTAAAATGCCAATCGGCAACTATATCTGAAATGCCTATCGGCACCTATATCTGAAATGCCTATCGGCACCTATTTTTGAAATGCCTATCGGAAACTACATCTGAAATGCCTATCATCACCTATATTTGAAATGCCTATCGGCAACCATATCTGGAATGCCTATCGGCACCTATATTTGAAATGCCTATGGGCTTCTATATCTGAAATGCCTATCGGCACCTATTTTTAAAATGTCAATCGGCAACTATATCTGAAATGCCTATCGGCACCTATATCTGAAATGCCAATCGGCACCAATTTTTGAAATGCTTTCGGAAACTACATCTAAAATGCCTATCAGCACCTATATGTGAAATGCCTATCGGCAACCATATCTGGAATGCTTATCGGCACCTATCTTTGAAATGCCTATCGGCTTCTATATCTGAAATGCCTATCGGCACCTATTTTTGAAATGCCAATCGGCAATTATATCTGAAATGCCTATCGGCACCTATATCTAAAATGCCTATCGGCACCTATTTTTGAAATGCCTATCGGAAACCATATCTGGAATGTCTATCGGCACCTATATTTTAAATGCCTATTGGCTTCTATATCTGTAATGCCTATCGGCACATATTTTTAAAATGCCAATCGGCAACTATATCTGAAATGCCTATCGGCACCTATATCTGAAATGCCTATCGGCACCTATTTTTGAAATGCCTATCGGAAACTACATCTGAAATGATTATCAGCACCTATATTTGAAATGCCTATCGGCAACCATATCTGGAATGCCTATCGGCACCTATATTTGAAATGCCTATCGGCTTCTATATCTGAAATGCCTATCGGCACCTATTTTTAAAATGCAAATCGGCAAATATATCTGAAATGCCTATCGACACCTATATCTGAAAGGCCTATCGGCACCTATTTTTGAAATGCCTATCGGAAACTACATCTGCAATGCCTATCAGCACCTATATTTGAAATGCCTATCGGCAACCATATCTGAAATGCCTATCGACACCTATATTTGAAATACCTATCGGCTTCTATATCTGAAATGCCTATCGGCACCTATTTTTAAAATGCCAATCGGTAACCATATCTGAAATGCCTATCGGCACCTATATCTGAAATGCCTATCGGCACCAATTTTTGAAATGCCTATCGGAAACTACATCTGGAATGCCTATCAGCACCTATATTTGAAATGCCTATCGGCAACCATATCTGGAATGCCTATCGGTACCTCTTTTTGAAATGCCTATCGGATTCTATATCTGAAATGCCTATCGACACCTATTTTTAAAATGTCAATCGGCAACTATATCTGAAATGCCTATCGGCACCTATATCTGAAATGCCTATCGGCATCTATTTTTGAAATGCCTATCGGAAACTACATCTGAAATGCCTATCAGCACCTATATTTGAAATGCCTATCGGCAACGATATCTGAAATGCCTATCGACACCTATATTTGAAATACCTATCGGCTTCTATATCTGAAATGCCTATCGGCACCTATTTTTAAAATGCCAATCGGCAACTATATTTGAAATGCCTATCGGCACCTATATCTGAAATGCCTATCGGCACCAATTTTTGAAATGCCTATCGGAAACTACATCTGAAATGCCTATCAGCACCTATATTTGAAATGCCTATCGGCAACCATATCTGGAAAGCTTATCGGCACCTATATTTGAAATGCCTATCGGCTTCTACTTCTGAAATGCCTATCGGCACCTATTTTTAAAATGCCAATCGGCAATTATATCTGAAATGCCTATCGGCACCTATATCTAAAATGCCTATCGGCACCCATTTTTGAAATGCCTATCGGAAACTACATCTGAAATGCCTATCAGCACCTATATTTAAAATGCCTATCGGCAACCATATCTGGAATGCCTATCGGCACCTATATTTGAAATGCCTATTGGCTTCTATATCTGTAATGCCTATCGGCACATATTTTTAAAATGCCAATCGGCAACTATATCTGAAATGCCTATCGACACCTATTTTTAAAATGCCAATTGGCAAATATATCTGAAATACCTATCGGCATCAATTTTTGAAATGCCTATCGGAAACTACATCTAAAATGCCTATCAGCACCTATATTTGAAATGCCTATCGGCAACCATATCTGGAATGCATATCGGCACCTATATTTGAAATGCCTATCGGCTTCTATATCTGAAATGCCTATCGGCACCTATTTTTAAATTGCCAATTGGCAAATATATCTGAAATGCCTATCGGCACCTATATCTGAAATGCCTATCGGCACCTATTTTGAAATGCCTATAGGCTTCTATATCTGAAATGCCTATCGGCAACTATATTTGAAATGCCTATCGGCAACCATATCTCGAATGCCTATCGGCACCTATATTTGAAATGCCTATCGGCTTCTATATCTGAAATGCCTATCGGTACCTATTTTTAAAATGCCAATCGGCAACTATATCTGAAATGCCTATCGGCACCTATATCTGAAATGCCTATCGGCATCAATTTTTGAAATGCCTATCGGAAACTACATCTAAAATGCCTATCAGCACCTATATTTGAAATGCCTATCGGCAACCATATCTGGAATGCCTATCGGCACCTATATTTGAAATGCCTATGGGCTTCTATATCTGAAATGCCTATCGGCACCTATTTTTAAAATGCCAATCGGCAACTATATCTGAAATGCCTATCGACACCTATATCTGAAATGCCTATCGGCATCTATTTTTAAATGCCTATCGGAAACTACATCTGAAATGCCTATCAGCACCTATATTTGAAATGCCTATCTGCAACCATATCTGGAATGCCTATCGGCACATACATTTGAAATGCCTATCAACTTCTATATCTAAAATGCCTATCGACACCTATTTTTAAAATGCCAATCGGCAACTATATCTGAAATGCCTTTCGGCACCTATATCTGAAATGCCTATCGGCACCTATTTTTGAAATGCCTATCGGAAACTACATCTGAAATGCCTATCAGCACCTATATTTGAAATGCCTATCGGCTTCTATACCTGAAATGCCTATCGACACCTATTTTTAAAATGCCAATCGGCAAATATATCTGAAATGCCTATCGGCACATATATCTTAAATGCCTATCGGCACCTATTTTTTAAATGCCTATCGGAAACTACATCTGAAATGCCTATCAGCACCTATATTTGAAATGCCTATCGGCAACCATATCTGAAATGCCTATCGACACCTATATTTGAAATACCTATCGGCTTCTATATCTGAAATGCCTATCGGCACCTATTTTTAAAATGCCAATTGGCACCTATATCTGAAATGCCTATCGGCACCAATTTCTGAAATGCTTTCGGAAATTACATCTAAAATGCCTATCAGCACCTATATTTGAAATGCCTATCGGCAACCATATCTGGAATGCTTATCGGCACCTATCTTTAAAATGCCTATCGGCTTCTATATCTGAAATGCCTATCGGCACCTATTTTTAAAATGCCAATCGGCAACTATATCTGAAATGCCTATCGGCACCTATATCTGAAATGCCTATCGGCACCTATTTTTGAAATGCCTATCGGAAACTACATCTGAAATGCCTATCAGCACCTATATTTGAAATGCCTATCGGCAACCATATCTGGAATGCCTATCGGCACCTATATTTGAAATGCCTATCGGCTTCTATATCTGAAATGCCTATCGGCACCTATTTTTAAGATGCCAATCGGCAACTGTATCTGAAATGCCTATTGGCACCTATATCTGAAATGCCTATCGGCACCTATTTTTGAAATGTCTATCGGAAAGTACATCTGAAAAGCCTATCAGCACCTATATTTGAAATGCCTATCGGCAACCATATCTGGAATGCCTATCGGCACCTGTATTTGAAATGCCTATCGGCTTCTATATCTAAAATGCCTATCGGCACCTATTTTTAAAATGCCAATCGGCAACTATATCTGTAATGCCTATCGGCACCTATATCTAAAATGCTATCGGCACCTATTTTTAAAATGCCTATCGGAAACTACATCTGAAATGCCTATCAGCACCAATATTTGAAATGCCTATCGGCAACCATATCTGAAATGCCTATCGACACTTATATCTGAAATGCCTATCGACACCTATATTTGAAATGC
The DNA here is from genome assembly GCA_034508555.1 of Venustoraphidia nigricollis. Taxonomy (NCBI): domain Eukaryota; kingdom Metazoa; phylum Arthropoda; class Insecta; order Raphidioptera; family Raphidiidae; genus Venustoraphidia; species Venustoraphidia nigricollis. The sequence goes on from JAVRKA010000491.1 coordinate 67,113, forward strand.
CTATCAGCACCTATATTTATAATGCCTATCGGCAACCATATCTGGAATGCCTATCGGCACCTATATTTGAAATGCCTATTGGCTTCTATATCTGTAATGCCTATCGGCACATATTTTTAAAATGTCAATCGGCAACTATATCTGAAATGCCTATCGGCACCTATATCTGAAATGCCTTTTGGCACCTATTTTTGAAATGCCTATCGGAAACTACATCTGAAATGATTATCAGCACCTACATTTGAAATGCCTATCGGCAACCATATCTGGAATGCCTATCGGCACCTATATTTGAAATGCCTATCGGCTTCTATATCTGAAATGCCTATCGGCACCTATATCTGATATGCCTGTCGGCACCAATTTTTGAAATGCCTATCGGAAACTACATCTGAAATGCCTCTCAGCACCTATATTTGAAATGCCTATCGGCAACCATATCTGGAATGCCTATCGGCACCTATATTTGAAATGCCTATCGGCTTCTATATCTGAAATGCCTATCGACACCTATTTTTAAAATGCCAATTGGCAACTATATCTGAAATGCTTATCGGCACCTATATCTGAAATGCCTATCGGTACCTATTTTTTGAAATGCCTATCGGAAACTACATCTGAAATGCCTATCAGCACTTATATTTGAAATGCCTATCGGCAACCATATCTGGATTGCCTATCGGCACCTATATTTGAAATGCCTATCGGCTTCTATATCTGAAATGCCTATCGGTACCTATTTTTAAAATGTCAATCGGGAACTATATATGAAATGCCTATCGGCACCTATATCTGAAATGCCTATCGGCACCTATTTTTGAAATGCCTTTCGGAAACTACATCTGAAATGCCCATCTGCTCCTATATTTGAAATGCCTATCGGCAACCATATCTGAAATGCCAATCGACACCTATATTTGAAATACCTATCGGCTTCTATATCTGAAATGCCTATCGGCACCTGTTTTTAAAATGCCAATGGGCAACTATATCTGAATTGCCTATCGGCACCTATATCTGAAATGCCTATCGGCATCAATTTTTGAAATGCCTATCGGAAACTACATCTAAAATGCCTATCAGCACCTATATTTGAAATGCCTATCGGCAACCATATTTGGAATGCCTATCGGCACCTATTTTTGAAATGCCTATCGGCTTCTATATCTGAAATGCCTATCGGCACCTATATTTGAAATGCCTATGGGCTTCTATATCTGAAATGCCTATCGGCACCTATTTTTAAAATGCCAATCGGCAACTATATCTGAAATGCCTATCGACACCTATATCTGAAATGCCTATCGGCACCTATTTTTAAATGCCTATCTGAAACTACACCTGAAATGCCTATCAGCACCTATATTTGAAATGCCTATCTGCAACCATATCTGGAATGCCTATCGGCACATACATTTGAAATTCCTATCAACTTCTATATCTGAAATGCCTATCGACACCTATTTTTAAAATGCCAAACGGCAACTATATCTGAAATGCCTTTCGGCACCTATATCTGAAATGCTTATCGGCACCTATTTTTGAAATGCCTATCGGAAACTACATCTGAAATGCCTATCAGCACCTATATTTGAAATGCCTATCGGCTTCTATATCTGAAATGCCTATCGACACCTATTTTTAAAATTCCAATCGGCAACTATATCTGAAATGCCTATCGGCACCTATATCTTAAATGCCTATCGGCACCTATTTTTGAAATGCCTATCGGAAACTACATCTGAAATGTTTATCAGCACCTATATTTGAAATGCCTATCGGCAACCATATCTGAAATGCCTATCGACACCTATATTTGAAATACCTATCGGCTTCTATATCTGAAATGCCTATCGGCACCTATTTTTAAAAAGCCAATCGGCAACTATATCTGAAATGCCTATCGGCACCTATATCTGAATTGCCTATCGGCACCTATTTTTGAAATGCCTATCGGAAACTACATCTAAAATGCCTATCAGCACCTATATTTGAAATGCCTATCGGCAACCATATCTGGAATGCCTATCGGCACCTATATTTGAAATGCCTATGGGCTTCTATATCTGAAATGCCTATCGGCACCTATTTTTAAAATGTCAATCGGCAACTATATCTGAAATGCCTATCGGCACCTATATCTGAAATGCCTATCGGTACCAATTTTTGAAATGCTTTCGGAAACTACATCTAAAATGCCTATCAGCACCTATATTTAAAGTGCCTATCGGCAACCATATCTGGAATACTTATCGGCACCTATCTTTGAAATGCCTATCGGCTTCTATATCTGAAATGCCTATCGGCACCTATTTTTAAAATGCCAATCGGCAACTATATCTGAAATGCCTATCGGCACCTATATCTGAAATGCCTATCGGCACCTATTTTTAAAATGCCTATCGGAAACTACATCTGAAATGCCTATCAGCACCTATATTTGAAATGCCTATCGGCAACCATATCTGGAATGGCTATCGGCACCTATATTTGAAATGCCTATCGGCTTCTATATCTGAAATGCCTATCGACACCTATTTTTAAAATGCCAATTGGCAACTATATCTGAAATGCTTATCGGCACCTATATCTGAAATGCCTATCGGTACCTATTTTTTGAAATGCGTATCGGAAACTACATCTGAAATGCCTATCAGCACTTATATTTGAAATGCCTATCGGCAACCATATCTGGATTGCCTATCGGCACCTATATTTGAAATGCCTATCGGCTTCTATATCCGAAATGCCTATCGGCACCTATTTTTAAAATGTCAATCGGGAACTATAATAGAAATGCCTATCGGCACCTTTATCTGAAATGCCTATCGGCACCTATTTTTGAAATGCCTTTAGGAAACTACATCTGAAATGCCCATCTGCTCCTATATTTGAAATGCCAATCGGCAACCATATCTGAAATGCCAATCGACACCTATATTTGAAATACCTATCAGCTTCTATATCTGAAATGCCTATCGGCACCTGTTTTTAAAATGCCAATGGGCAACTATATCTGAAATGCCTATCGGCACCTATATCTGAAATGCCTATCGGCATCAATTTTTGAAATGCCTATCGGAAACTACATCTAAAATGCCTATCAGCACCTATATTTGAAATGCCTATCGGCAACCATATCTGGAATGCCTATCGGGACCTATATTTGAAATGCCTATCGGCTTCCATATCTGAAATGCCTATCGGTACCTATTTTAAAATGCCAATCGGCAACTATATCTGAAATGCCTATCGGCACCTATATCTGAAATGCCTATCGGCATCAATTTTTGAAATGCCTATCGGAAACTACATCTAAAATGCCTATCAGCACCTATATTTGAAATGCCTATCGGCAAACATGTCTGGAATGCCTATCGGCACATACATTTGAAATGCCTATCAACTTCTATATCTGAAATGCCTATCGACACCTATTTTTAAAATGCCAATCGGCAACTATATCTGAAATGCCTTTCGGCACCTATATCTGAAATGCCTATGGGCAGCTATTTTTGAAATGCCTATCGGAAACTACATCTGAAATGCCTATCGGCAACTATATTTGAAATACCTATCGGCAACCATATCTCGAATGCCTATCGGCACCTATATTTAAAATGCCAATCGGCTTCTATATCTGAAATGCCTACCGGTACCTATTTTAAAATGGCAATCGGCAACTATATCTGAAATGCCTATCGGCACCTATATCTGAAATGCCTATCGGCATCAATTTTTGAAATGCCTATCGGAAACTACATCTAAAATGCCTATCAGCACCTATATTTGAAATGCCTATCGGCAACCATATCTGGAATGCCTATCGGCACCTATATTTGAAATGCCTATGGGCTTCTATATCTGAAATGCCTATCGGCACCTATTTTTATAATGCCAATCGGCAACTATATCTGAAATGCCTATCGAAACCTATATCTGAAATGCCTATCGGCACCTATTTTTAAATGCCTATCGGAAACTACATCTGAAATGCCTATCAGCACCTATATTTGAAATGCCTATCTGCAACCATATCTGGAATGCCTATCGGCACATACATTTGAAATGCCTATCAACTTCTATATCTGAAATGCCTATCGACACCTATTTTTAAAATGCCAATCGGCAACAATATCTGAAATGCCTTTCGGCACCTATATCTGAAATGCCTATCGGCAGCTATTTTTGAAATGCCTATCGGAAACTACATCTGAAATGCCTATCAGCACCTATATTTGAAATGCCTATCGGCTTCTATATCTGAAATGCCTATCGACACCTATTTTTAAAATGCCAATCGGCAAATATATCTGAAATGCCTATCGGCACCTATATCTTAAATGCCTATCGGCACCAATTTTTGAAATGCCTATCGGAAACTACATCTGAAATGCCTCTCAGCACCTATATTTGAAATGCCTATCGGCAACCATATCTGGAATGCCTATCGGCACCTATATTTGAAATGCCTATCGGCTTCTATATCTGAAATGCCTATCGACACCTATTTTTAAAATGCCAATTGGCAACTATATCTGAAATGCTTATCGGCACCTATATCTGAAATGCCTATCGGTACCTATTTTTTGAAATGCCTATCGGAAACTACATCTGAAATGCCTATCAGCACTTATATTTGAAATGCCTATCGGCAACCATATCTGGATTGCCTATCGGCACCTATATTTGAAATGCCTATCGGCTTCTATATCTGAAATGCCTATCGGCACCTATTTTTAAAATGTCAATCGGGAACTATATATGAAATGCCTATCGGCACCTATATCTGAAATGCCTATCGGCACCTATTTTTGAAATGCCTTTCGGAAACTACATCTGAAATGCCCATCTGCTCCTATATTTGAAATGCCTATCGGCAACCATATCTGAAATGCCAATCGACACCTATATTTGAAATACCTATCGGCTTCTATATCTGAAATGCCTATCGGCACCTGTTTTTAAAATGCCAATGGGCAACTATATCTGAAATGCCTATCGGCACCTATATCTGAAATGCCTATCGGCATCAATTTTTGAAATGCCTATCGGAAACTACATCTAAAATGCCTATCAGCACCTATATTTGAAATGCCTATCGGCAACCATATTTGGAATGCCTATCGGCACCTATTTTTAAAATGCCAATCGGCAACTATATCTGAAATGCCTATCGACACCTATATCTGAAATGCCTATCGGCACCTATTTTTAAATGCCTATCGGAAACTACACCTGAAATGCCTATCAGCACCTATATTTGAAATGCCTATCTGCAACCATATCTGGAATGCCTATCGGCACAAACATTTGAAATGCCTATCAACTTCTATATCTGAAATGCCTATCGACACCTATTTTTAAAATGCCAATCGGCAACTATATTTGAAATGCCTTTCGGCACCTATATCTGAAATGCTTATCGGCACCTATTTTTGAAATGCCTATCGGAAACTACATCTGAAATGCCTATCAGCACTTATATTTGAAATGCCTATCGGCTTCTATATCTGAAATGCCTATCGACACCTATTTTTAAAATTCCAATCGGCAACTATATCTGAAATGCCTATCGGCACCTATATCTTAAATGCCTATCGGCACCTATTTTTGAAATGCCTATCGGCACCTATTTTTGAAATGCCTATCGGAAACTACATCTGAAATGTTTATCAGCACCTATATTTGAAATGCCTATCGGCAACCATATCTGAAATGCCTATCGACACCTATATTTGAAATACCTATCGGCTTCTATATCTGAAATGCCTATCGGCACCTATTTTTAAAAAGCCAATCGGCAACTATATCTGAAATGCCTATCGGCACCTATATCTGAAATGCCTATCGGCACCTATTTTTGAAATGCCTATCGGAAACTACATCTAAAATGCCTATCAGCACCTATATTTGAAATGCCTATCGGCAACCATATCTGGAATGCCTATCGGCACCTATATTTGAAATGCCTATGGGCTTCTATATCTGAAATGCCTATCGGCACCTATTTTTAAAATGTCAATCGGCAACTATATCTGAAATGCCTATCGGCACCTATATCTGAAATGCCTATCGGTACCAATTTTTGAAATGCTTTCGGAAACTACATCTAAAATGCCTATCAGCACCTATATTTAAAGTGCCTATCGGCAACCATATCTGGAATGCTTATCGGCACCTATCTTTGAAATGCCTATCGGCTTCTATATCTGAAATGCCTATCGGCACCTATTTTTAAAATGCCAATCGGCAACTATATCTGAAATGCCTATCGGCACCTATATCTGAAATGCCTATCGGCACCTATTTTTAAAATGCCTATCGGAAACTACATCTGAAATGCCTATCAGCACCTATATTTGAAATGCCTATCGGCAACCATATCTGGAATAGCTATCGGCACCTATATTTGAAATGCCTATCGGCTTCTATATCTGAAATGCCTATCGACACCTATTTTTAAAATGCCAATTGGCAACTATATCTGAAATGCTTATCGGCACCTATATCTGAAATGCCTATCGGTACCTATTTTTTGAAATGCGTATCGGAAACTACATCTGAAATGCCTATCAGCACTTATATTTGAAATGCCTATCGGCAACCATATCTGGATTGCCTATCGGCACCTATATTTGAAATGCCTATCGGCTTCTATATCCGAAATGCCTATCGGCACCTATTTTTAAAATGTCAATCGGGAACTATATATGAAATGCCTATCGGCACCTTTATCTGAAATGCCTATCGGCACCTATTTTTGAAATGCCTTTAGGAAACTACATCTGAAATGCCCATCTGCTCCTATATTTGAAATGCCTATCGGCAACCATATCTGAAATGCCAATCGACACCTATATTTGAAATACCTATCAGCTTCTATATCTGAAATGCCTATCGGCACCTGTTTTTAAAGTGCCAATGGGCAACTATATCTGAAATGCCTATCGGCACCTATATCTGAAATGCCTATCGGCATCAATTTTTGAAATGCCTATCGGAAACTACATCTAAAATGCCTATCAGCACCTATATTTGAAATGCCTATCGGCAAACATGTCTGGAATGCCTATCGGCACATACATTTGAAATGCCTATCAACTTCTATATCTGAAATGCCTATCGACACCTATTTTTAAAATGCCAATCGGCAACTATATCTGAAATGCCTTTCGGCACCTATATCTGAAATGCCTATGGGCAGCTATTTTTGAAATGCCTATCGGAAACTACATCTGAAATGCCTATCGGCAACTATATTTGAAATGCCTATCGGCAACCATATCTCGAATGCCTATCGGCACCTATATTTAAAATGCCAATCGGCTTCTATATCTGAAATGCCTATCGGTACCTATTTTAAAATGCCAATCGGCAACTATATCTGAAATGCCTATCGGCACCTATATCTGAAATGCCTATCGGCATCAATTTTTGAAATGCCTATCGGAAACTACATCTAAAATGCCTATCAGCACCTATATTTGAAATGCCTATCTGCAACCATATCTGGAATGCCTATCGGCACATACATTTGAAATGCCTATCAACTTCTATATCTGAAATGCCTATCGACACCTATTTTTAAAATGCCAATCGGCAACTATATCTGAAATGCCTTTCGGCACCTATATCTGAAATGCCTACCGGCAGCTATTTTTGAAATGCCTATCGGAAACTACATCTGAAATGCCTATCAGCACCTATATTTGAAATGCCTATCGGCTTCTATATCTGAAATGCCTATCGACACCTATTTTTAAAATGCCAATCGGCAAATATATCTGAAATGCCTATCGGCACCTATATCTTAAATGCCTATCGGCACCTATTTTTGAAATGCCTATCGGAAACTACATCTGAAATGCCTATCAGCACCTATATTTGAAATGCCTATCGGCAACCATATCTGAAATGCCTATCGACACTTATATTTGAAATACCTATCGGCTTCTATATCTGAAATGCCTATCGGCACCTATTTTTAAAATGCCAATTGGCAACTATATCTGAAATGCCTATCGGCACCTATATCTGAAATGCCTATCGGCACCAATTTTTTAAATGCTTTCGGAAATTACATCTAAAATGCCTATCAGCACCTATATTTGAAATGCCTATCGGCAACCATATCTGGATTGCTTATCGGCACCTATCTTTGAAATGCCTATCGGCTTCTATATCTGAAATGCCTATCGGCACCTATTTTTAAAATGCCAATCGGCAACTATATCTGAAATGCCTATCGGCACCTATATCTGAAATGCCTACAGGCACCTATTTTTGAAATGCCTATCGGAAACTACATCTGAAATGCCTATCAGCACCTATATTTGAAATGCCTATCGGCAACCATATCTGGAATGCCTATCGGCACCTATATTTGAAATGCCTATCGGCTTCTATATCTGAAATGCCTATCGGCACCTATTTTTAAGATGCCAATCGGCAACTGTATCTGAAATGCCTATTGGCACCTATATCTAAAATGCCTATCGGCAACTATTTTTGAAATACCTATTGGAAACTACATCTGAAAAGCCTATCAGCACCTATATTTGCAATGCCTATCGGCAACCATATCTGGAATGCCTATCGGCACCTATATTTGAAATGCCTATCGGCTTCTATATCTAAAATGCCTATCGGCACCTATTTTTAAAATGCCAATCGGCAACTATATCTGTAATGCCTATCGGCACCTATATCTAAAATGCTATCGGCACCTATTTTTAAAATGCCTATCGGAAACTACATCTGAAATGCCTATCAGCACCAATATTTGAAATGCCTATCGACACCTATATTTGAAATGCCTATCGGCACCTATATTTTAAATGCCTTTCGGCAACTATATCTGATATGCCTATCGGCACCTATATCTGAAATGCCTATCGGCACCTATTTTTGAAATGCCTATCGGAAACTACATCTGAAATGCCTATCGACACCTATATTTGAAATGCCTATCGGCACCTATATTTTAAATGCCTATCGGCAACTATATCTGTTATGCCTATCGGCACCTATATCTGAAATGCCTAACGGCACCTTTTTTTGAAATGCCTATCGGAAACTACATCTAAAATGCCTATCGGCACCTATTTTTAAAATGCCAATCGGCAACTATATCTGAAATGCCTATCGGCACCTATATCTGAAATGCCTATCGGCACCTATTTTTGAAATGCCTATCGGAAACTACATCTGAAAAGCCTATCAGCACCTATATTTGAAATGCCAATCGGCAACCATATCTGAAATGCCTATCGACACCTATATTTGAATTGCCTATCGGCTGCTATATCTTAAATGCCTATCGGCACCTTTTTTTAAAATGCCAATCGGCAACTATATTTGAAATGCCAATCGGCACCAATTTTTGAGATGCCTATCGGAAACTACATCTGAAATGCCTATCAGCACCTATATTTGAAATGCCTATCGGCTTCTATATCTGAAATGCCTATCGACACCTATTTTTAAAATGCCAATCGGCAAATATATCTGAAATGCCTATCGGCACCTATATCTTAAATGCCTATCGGCACCTATTTTTGAAATGCCTATCGGAAACTACATCTGAAATGCCTATCAGCACCTATATTTGAAATGCCTATCGGCAACCATATCTGAAATGCCTATCGACACTTATATTTGAAATACCTATCGGCTTCTATATCTGAAATGCCTATCGGCACCTATTTTTAAAATGCCAATTGGCAACTATATCTGAAATGCCTATCGGCACCTATATCTGAAATGCCTATCGGCACCAATTTTTTAAATGCTTTCGGAAATTACATCTAAAATGCCTATCAGCACCTATATTTGAAATGCCTATCGGCAACCATATCTGGATTGCTTATCGGCACCTATCTTTGAAATGCCTATCGGCTTCTATATCTGAAATGCCTATCGGCACCTATTTTTAAAATGCCAATCGGCAACTATATCTGAAATGCCTATCGGCACCTATATCTGAAATGCCTACAGGCACCTATTTTTGAAATGCCTATCGGAAACTACATCTGAAATGCCTATCAGCACCTATATTTGAAATGCCTATCGGCAACCATATCTGGAATGCCTATCGGCACCTATATTTGAAATGCCTATCGGCTTCTATATCTGAAATGCCTATCGGCACCTATTTTTAAGATGCCAATCGGCAACTGTATCTGAAATGCCTATTGGCACCTATATCTAAAATGCCTATCGGCAACTATTTTTGAAATACCTATCGGAAACTACATCTGAAAAGCCTATCAGCACCTATATTTGCAATGCCTATCGGCAACCATATCTGGAATGCCTATCGGCACCTATATTTGAAATGCCTATCGGCTTCTATATCTAAAATGCCTATCGGCACCTATTTTTAAAATGCCAATCGGCAACTATATCTGTAATGACTATCGGCACCTATATCTAAAATGCTATCGGCACCTATTTTTAAAATGCCTATCGGAAACTACATCTGAAATGCCTATCAGCACCAATATTTGAAATGCCTATCGACACCTATATTTGAAATGCCTATCGGCACCTATATTTTAAATGCCTTTCGGCAACTATATCTGATATGCCTATCGGCACCTATATCTGAAATGCCTATCGGCACCTATTTTTGAAATGCCTATCGGAAACTACATCTGAAATGCCTATCGACACCTATATTTGAAATGCCTATCGGCACCTATATTTTAAATGCCTATCGGCAACTATATCTGTTATGCCTATCGGCACCTATATCTGAAATGCCTAACGGCACCTTTTTTTGAAATGCCTATCGGAAACTACATCTAAAATGCCTATCGGCACCTATTTTTAAAATGCCAATCGGCAACTATATCTGAAATGCCTATCGGCACCTATATCTGAAATGCCTATCGGCACCTATTTTTGAAATGCCTATCGGAAACTACATCTGAAAAGCCTATCAGCACCTATATTTGAAATGCCAATCGGCAACCATATCTGAAATGCCTATCGACACCTATATTTGAATTGCCTATCGGCTGCTATATCTTAAATGCCTATCGGCACCTTTTTTTAAAATGCCAATCGGCAACTATATTTGAAATGCCAATCGGCACCAATTTTTGAGATGCCTATCGGAAACTACATCTGAAATGCCTATCAGCACCTATATTTGAAATGTCTATCGGCAACCATATCTGGAATGCCTATCGGCAACTATATTTGAAATGCCTATCGGCTTCTATATCTGAAATGCCTATCGGCACCTATTTTTGAAATGCCTATCGTAAACTACATCTGAAATGCCTACCAGCACCTATATTTGAAATGCCTATCGGCAACCATATCTGGAATGCCTATCGGCACCTATATTTGAAATGCCTATCGGCTTCTATATCTGAAATGCCTATCGGCACCTATTTTTAAAATGCCAAACGGCAACTATATCTGAAATGCCTATCGGCACCTATATCTGAAATGCCTATCGGCACCTATTTTTGAAATGCCTTTCGGAAACTACATCTGAAATGCCTATCTGCTCCTATATTTGAAATGCCTATCGGCAACCATATCTGAAATGCCTATCGACACCTATATTTGAAATACCTATCGGCTTCTATATCTGAAATGCCTATCGGCAACTGTTTTTAAAATGCCAATCGGCAACTATATCTGAAATGCCTATCGGCACCTATATCTGAAATGCCTATCGCCAACCATATCTGGAATGCCTATCGGCCCTATATTTGAAATGCCTATCGGCTTCTATATCTGAAATGCCTATCGGCACCTATTTTTAAAATGCCAAACGGCAACTATATCTGAAATGCCTATCGGCACCTATATCTGAGATGCCTATCGCCAACCATATCTGGAATGCCTATCGGCCATATATTTGAAATGCCTATCGGCTTCTATATCTGAAATGCCTATCGGCACCTATATTTAAAATGCCAATTGGCAACTATATCTGAAATGCCGATCGGCACCTATATCTGAAATGCCTATCGGCACCTATTTTTGAAATGCCTATCGGCTTCTATATTTGAAATGCCTATCGCCAACCATATCTGGAATGCCTATCGGCCCTATATTTGAAATGCCTATCGGCTTCTATATCTGAAATGCCTATCGGCACCTATTTTTAAAATGCCAATCGGTAACTATATCTGAAATGACTATCGGCACCTATATCTGAAATGCCTATCGGCAAACATATCTGAAATGCCTATCGACACCTATATTTGAAATACCTATCGGCTTCTATATCTGAAATGCCTATCGGCACCTATTTTTAAAATGCCAATCGGTAACTATATCTGAAATGACTATCGGCACCTATATCTGAAATGCCTATCGGCACCAATTTTTGAAATGCCTATCGGAAACTACATTTGGAATGCCTATCAGCACCTATATTTGAAATGCCTATCGGCAAGCATATTTGGAATGCCTATCGGCACCTATATTTGAAATGCCTATCGGCGTCTATATCTGAAATGCCTATCAACACCTATTTTTAAAATGCCAATCGGCCACTATATCTGAAATGCCTATCGGCACCTATACCTGAAATGCCTATCGGCACCTATTTTTGAAATGCCTATCGGAAACTACATCTGAAATGCCTATCAGCACCTATATTTAAATTGCCTATCGGCAACCATATCTGAAATGCCTATCGACACCTATATTTGAAATACCTATCGGCTTCTATATCTGAAATGCCTATCGGCACCTATTTTTAAAATGCCAATCAGCAACTATATCTGAAATGCCTATCGGCACCTATATCTGAAATGCCTATCGCCACCAATTTTTGAAATGCCAATCGGAAACTACATCTGAAATGCCTATCAGAACCTATATTTGAAATGCCTATCGGCAACCATATCTGGAATGCCTATCGGCACCTATATTTGAAATGCCTATCGACTTCTATATCTGAAATGCCTATCGGCAACTATTTTTAAAATGTTAATCGGCAACTATATCTGTAATGCCTATCGGCACCTATTTTTTAAATGCCAATCGGTAACTATATCTGAAATGACTATCGGCACCTATATCTGAAATGCCTATCGGCACCAATTTTTGAAATGCCTATCGGAAACTACATCTGGAATGCCTATCAGCACCTATATTTGAAATGCCTATCGGCAAGCATATTTGGAATGCCTATTGGCACCTATATTTGAAATGCCTATCGGCTTCTATATCTGAAATGCCTATCAACACCTATTTTTAAAATGCCAATCGGCCACTATATCTGAAATGCCTATCGGCACCTATACCTGAAATGCCTATCGGCACCTATTTTTGAAATGCCTATCGGAAACTACATCTGAAATGCCTATCAGCACCTATATTTAAATTGCCTATCGGCAACCATATCTGAAATGCCTATCGACACCTATATTTGAAATACCTATCGGCTTCTATATCTGAAATGCCTATCGGCACCTATTTTTAAAATGCCAATCAGCAACTATATCTGAAATGCCTATCGGTACCTATATCTGAAATGCCTATCGCCACCAATTTTTGAAATGCCAATCGGAAACTACATCTGAAATGCCTATCAGAACCTATATTTGAAATGCCTATCGGCAACCATATCTGGAATGCCTATCGGCACCTATATTTGAAATGCCTATCGGCTTCTATATCTGAAATGCCTATCGGCAACTATTTTTAAAATGCTAATCGGCAACTATATCTGTAATGCCTATCGGCACCTATATCTGAAATGCCTATAGGCACCTATTTTTGAAATGCCTATCGGAAATTACATCTGAAATGCCTATCAGCACCAATATTTGAAATGCCTATCGGCAACCATATCTGAAATGCCTATCGACACCTATATTTAAAATACCTATCGGCTTCTATATCTGAAATGCCTATCGACCCTTATTTTCAAAATGCCAATTGGCAACTATATCTGAAATGCCTATCGGCACCTATATCTGAAATGCCTATCGGCACCTATTTTTGAAATGCCTATCAGAAACTACATCTGAAATGCCTATCAGCACCTATATTTGAAATGCCTATCGGCAACCATATCTGGAATGCCTATCGGCACCTATATTTGAAATGCCTATCGGCTTCTATATCTGAAATGCCTATCGGCACCTATATTTAAAATGCCAATCGGCAACTATATCTGAAATGCCTATCGGCACCAATATCTGAAATGCCTATCAGCACCTATTTTTGAAATGCCTATCGGAAAATTCATCTGAAATGACTATCAGCACCTATATTCGAAATGCCTATCGGCAACCATATCTGGAATGCCTATCGGCACCTATTTTTCAAAATTCCAATCGGCAACTATATCTGAAATGCCTATCGGCACCTATATCTGAAATGCCTATCGGCACCTATTTTTGAAATGCCTATCGGAAACTACATCTGAAATGCCTATCAGCACCTATATTTGAAATGCCTATCGGCAACCATATCTGGAATGCCTATCGGCACCTATATTTGAAATGCCTATCGGCAACCATGTCTGGAATGCCTATCGGCACCTATATTTAAAATGCCTATCGGCTTCTATATCTGAAATGCCTATCGGCACCTATTTTTAAGATGCCAATCGGCAACTATATCTGAAATGCCTATCGACACCTATATCTGAAATGCCTATCGGCACCTATTTTTAAAATGCCAATCGGTAACTATATCTGAAATGACTATCGGCACCTATATCTAAAATGCCTATCGGCACCAATTTTTGAAATGCCTATCGGAAACTACATCTGGAATGCCTATCAGCACCTATATTTGAAATGCCTATCGGTAACCATATTTGGAATGCCTATCGGCACCTATATTTGAAATGCCTATCGGCTTCTATATCTGAAATGCCAATCGGCCACTATATCTGAAATGCCTATCGGCACCTATACCTGAGGTGCCTATCGGCACCTATTTTAAAATGCCTATCGGAAACTACATCTGAAATGCCTATCAGCACCTATATTTGAAATGCCTATCGGCAACCATATCTGAAATGCCTATCGACACCTATATTTGAAAAACCTATCGGCTTCTATATCTGAAATGCCTATTGGCACCTATTTTTAAAATGCCAATCGGCAACTATATCTGAAATGCCTATCGGCACCTATATCTGAAATGCCTATCGGCACCTATACCTGAAATGCCTATCGGCACCTATTTTTGAAATGCCTATCGGAAACTACATCTGAAATGCCTATCAGCACCTATATTTGAAATGCCTATCGGCAACCATATCTGAAATTCCTATCGGCACCTATATTTGAAATGCCTATCGGCTTCTATATCTAAAATGCCTATCGGCACCTATTTTTAAAATGCTAATCGGCAACTATATCTGTAATGCCTATCAGCACCTATATCTGAAATGCCTATCGGCACCTATACCTGAAATGCCTATCGGCACCTATTTTTGAATGCCTATCGGAAACTACATCTGAAATGCCTATCAGCACCTATATCTGAAATGCCTATCGACACCTATATTTAAAATACCTATCGGCTTCTATATCTGAAATGCCTATCGGCACCTATTTTTAAAATGCCAATCGGCAACTATATCTGAAATGCCTACCGGCACCTATATCTGAAATGCCTATCGGCACTAATTTTTGAAATGCCTATCGGAAACTACATCTGAAATGCCTATCAGCGCCTATATTTGAAATCCCTATCGGCAACCATATCTGGAATGCCTGTCGGCACCTATATTTGAAATGCCTATCGGCTTCTATATCTAAAATACCTATCGACACCTATTTTCAAAATGCCAATTGGCAACTATATCTGAAATGCCTATCGGCACCTATATCTGAAATGCCTATCGGCACCAATTTTTGAAATGCCTATCGGAAAAAACATCTGAAATGCCTATCTGCTCCTATATTTGAAATGCCTATCGGCAACCATATCTGAAATGCCTATCGACACCTATATTTGAAATACCTATTGGCTTCTATATCGGAAATGCCTATCGGCACCTGTTTTTAAAAAATGCCAATCGGCAACTATATCTGAAATGCCTATCGGCACCTATATCTGAAATGCCTATCGGCATCAATTTTTGAAATGCCTATCGGAAACTACATCTACAATGCCTATCAGCACCTATATTTGAACTGCCTATCGGCAACCATATCTGGAATGCCTATCGGCACCTATATTTGAAATGCCTATCGGCTTCTATATCTGAAATGCCTATCGGCACCTATTTTTAAAATGCTAATTGGCAACTATATCTGAAATGCCTATCGGCACCTATATCTGAAATGCCTATCGGCACCTATTTTTGAAATGCCTATCGGAAACTACATCTGAAAGTCCTCTCAGCACCTATATCTGATATGCCTATCGGCAACCATATCTGGAATGCCTATCGGCACCTATATTTGAAATGCCTATCGGCTTCTATATCTGAAATGCCTATCGGCACCTATTTTTAAAATGCCAATCGGCAACTATATCTGAAATGCCTATCGACACCTATATCTGAAATGCCTATCGGCACCTATTTTTGAAATGCCTATCGGAAACTACATCTGAAATGCCTATCAGCACCTATATTTGAAATGCCTATCGGCAACCATATCTGGAATGCTTATCGGCACCTATATTTGAAATGCCTATCGGCTTCTATATCTGAAATGCCTATCGGTACCTATTTTTAAAATGCCAATCGGCAACTATATCTGAAATGCCTATCGGCACCTATATCTGAAATGCCTATCGGCACCTATTTTTGAAATGCCTATCGGAAACTACATCTGAAATGCCTATCAGCACCTATATTTGAAAAGCCTATCGGCAACCATATCTGGAATGCCTATCGGCACCTATATTTTAAATGCCTATCGACTTCTATATCTGAAATGCCTATCGGCACCTATTTTTAAAGTGCCAATCGGCAACTATATCTGAAATGCCTATCAGCACCTATATCTGAAATGCCTATCGGCACCTATTTTTGAAATGCCTATCGGAAACTACATCTGAAATGCCTATCAGCACCTATATTTGAAATGCCTATCGGCAAACATATCTCGAATGCCTATCGGCACCTATATTGGAAATGCCTATCGGCTTCTATATCTGAAATGCCTATCGGCACATATTTTTAAAATGCTAATCGGCAACTATATCTGTAATGCCTATCGGCACCTATATCTGAAATGCCTATCGGCACCTATTTTTGAAATGCCTATCGGAAACTACATCTGAATGCCTATCAGCACCAATATTTGAAATGCCTATCGGCAACCATATCTGAAATGCCTATCGACACCTATATTTGAAATACCATTCGGCTTCTATATCTGAAATGCCTATCGGCACCTATTTTTAAAATGCCAATCGGCAACTATGTATGAAATGCCTATCGGCACCTATATCTGAAATGTTTATCGGCACCAATTTTTAAAATGCCTATCGTAAACTACATCTGAAATGCCTATCAGCACCTATATTGAAATGCCTATCGGCAACCATATCTGGAATGCCTATCGGCACCTATATTTGAAATGCCTATCGGCTTCTATATCTGAAATGCCTATCGGCACCTATTTTTAAAATGCCAATCGGCAACTATATCTGAAATGCCTATCGGCACCTATATCTGTAATGCCTATCGGTACCTATGTTTGAAATGCCTATCTGAAGCTACATCTGAAATGCCTATCAGCACCTATATTTGAAATGCCTATCGGCAACCATATCTGGAATGCCTATCGGCACCTATATTTGAAATGCCTATCGGCTTCTATATCTGAAATGCCTATCGGCACCTATTTTTAAAATGATAATCGGCAACTATATCTGAAGTGCCTATCGGCACCTATATCTGAAATGCCTATCGGCACCTATTTTTGAAATGCCTATCGAAAACTACATCTGAAATGCCTATCAGCACCTATATTTGAAATGCCTATCGGCAACCACATCAGAAATGCCTATCGGCACCTATATCTGAAATGCCTATCGGCATTTATATCTGAAATGCCTATCGACACCTATATTTCAAATACCTATCGGCACCTATATTTTAAATGCCTATCGGCAACTATATCTGATATGCCTATTGGCACCTATATCTGAAATGCCTATCGGCACCTATTTTTGAAATGCCTATCGGAAACTACATCTAAAATGCCTACGGCACCTATTTTTAAAATGCCAATCGGCAACTCTATCTGAAATGCCTATCGGCACCTATATCTGAAATGCCTATCGGCACCTATTTTTGAAATGCCTATCGGAAACTACATCTGAAATGCCTATCAGCACCTCTATTTGAAATGACTATCGGCAACCATATCTGAAATGCCTATTTACACCTATATTTGAAATACCTATCGGCTTCTATATCTGAAATGCCTATCGGCACCTATTTTTAAAATGCCAATCGGCAACTATATCTGAAATGCCTATCGGCACCTATATCTGAAATGCCTATCGGTACCTATTTTTGAAATGCCTACCGGAAACTACATCTTAAATGCCTATCAGCACTTATATTTGAAATGCCTATCGGCAACCATATCTGGAATGCCTATCGGCACCTATATTTGAAATGCCTATCGGCTTCTATATCTGAAATGCCTATCGGCATCCATTTTTAAAATGCAAATCGGCAACTATATCTGAAATGCCTATCGGCACCTATATCTGAAATGCATATCGGCACCTATTTTTTAAATGCCTTTCGGAAACTACATCTAAAACGCCTATCTGCTCCTGTATTTGAAATGCCTATCGGCAACCATATCTGAAATGCCTATCGACACCTATATTTGAAATACCAATCGGCTTCTATATCTGAAATGGCTATCGGCACCTGTTTTTAAAATGCCAATCGGCAACTATATCTGAAATGCCTATCGGCACCTATATCTGAAATGCCTTACGGCATCAATTTTTGAAATGCGCATCGGAAACTACATCTAAAATGCCTATCAGCACCTATATTTGAAATGCCTATCGGCAAACATATCTGAAATGCCTATCGGCACCTATATTTGAAATGCCTATCGGCTTCTATATCTGAAATGCCTATCGGCACCTATTTTTAAAATGCCAATTGGCTAATATATCTGAAATGCCTATCGGCACCTATATCTGAAATGCCTATCGGCACATATTTTTGAAATGCCTATCGGCTTCTATATCTGAAATGCCTATCGGCACCTATATTTGAAATGCCTTTCGGCAACCATATCTCGAATGCCTATCGGCACCTATATTTGAAATGCCTATCGGCTTCTATATCTGAAATGCCTATCGGCACCTATATTTGAAATGCCTTTCGGCAACCATATCTCGAATGCCTATCGGCACCTATATTTGAAATGCCTATCGGCTTCTATATCTGAAATGCCTATCGACACGTATTTTTAAAATGCCAATCGGCAACTATATCTGAAATGCCTATCGGCACCTATATCTGAAATGCCTATCGGCACCTATTTTTGAAATGCCTATCGGAAACTACATCTGAATTGCCTATCAGCACCTATATTTGAAATGCCTATCGGCAACCATATCTAAAATGCCTATCGACACCTATATTTGAAATACCTATCGGCTTCTATATCTGAAATGCCTATCGGCACCTCTTTTTAAAATGCCAATCGGTAACTATATCTGAAATGCCTATCGACACCTATATCTGAAATGCCTATCGGCACCAATTTTTGAAATGCCTGTCGGAAACTACATCTGAAATGCCTATCAGCACCAATATTTGAAATGCCTATCGGCAACCATATCTGAAATGCCTATCGACACCTATATTTGAAATACCTATCGGCTTCTATATCTTAATGCCTATCGACACCTATTTTTAAAATGCCAATCGGCAACTATATCTGAAATGCCTATCGGCACCTATATCTGAAATGCCTATCGGCACCAATTTTTGAAATGCCTATCGGAAACTACATCTAAAATGCCTATCAGCACCTATATTTGAGATGCCTATCGGCAACCATATCTGGAATGCCTATCGGCACCTATATTTGAAATGCCTATCGGCTCAAATATCTGAAATGCCTATCGGCACCTATTTTTAAAATGCCAATCGGCAACTATATCTGAAATGCCTATCGGCACCTATATCTGAAATGCCTATCGGCACCTATTTTTGAAATGCCTATCGGAAACTACATCTGAAATGCCTATCAGCACCTATATTTGAAATGCCTATCAGCAACCATATCTGGGATGCCTATCGGCACCTATATTTGAAATGCCTATCGGCTTCTATATCTGAAATGCCTATCGGAACCTATTTTTAAAATGCCAATCGGCAACTATATCGGAAATGCCTATCGACACCTATATCTGAAATGCCTATCGGCACCTATTTTTGAAATGCCTATCGGAAACTACATCTGAAATGCCTATCAGCACCTATATTTGAAATGCCTATCGGCAAACATATCTGAAATGCCTATCGGCACCTATATTTGAAATGCCTATCGGCTTCTATATCTGAAATGCCTATTGACACCTATTTTTAAAATGCCAATTGGCAACTATATCTGAAATGCCTATCGGCACCTATATCTGAAATGCCTATCGGTACCTATTTTTGAAATGCCTATCGGAAACTACATCTGAAATGCCTGTCAGCACTTATATTTGAAATGCCTATCGGCAACCATATCAGGAATGCCTATCGGCACCTATATTTGAAATGCCTATCGGCTTCTATATCTGAAATGCCTATCGGCACCTATATCTGAAATGCCTATCGGCACCTATTTTTGAAATGCCTTTCGGTAACTACATCTGAAATGCCTATCTGATCCTATATTTGAAATGCCTATCGGCAACCATATCTGGAATGCCTATCGGCACCTATATTTGAAATGCCTATCGGCTTCTATATCTGAAATGCCTATCGGCACCTCTTTTTAAAATGTCAATTGGCAACTATATCTGAAATGCCTATCGGCACCTATATCTGAAATGCCTATCGGCACCTATTTTTGAAATGCCTATCGGAAACTACATCTGAAATGCCTATCAGCACCTATATTTGAAATGCCTATCGGCAACCATATCTGGAATGATAATCGGCACCTATATTTGAAATGCCTATCGGCTTCTATATCTGAAATGCCTATCGTCACCTATTTTTAAAATGCCAATCGGCAACTATATCTGAAATGCCTTTCTGCACCTATATCTGAAATGCCTATCGGCACCAATTTTTGAAATGCCTATCGAAAACTACATCTGAAATGCCTATCAGCACCTATATTTGAAATGCCTATCGGCAACCATATCTGGAAGGTCTATCAGCACCTATATTTGAAATGCCAATCGGCTTCTATATCTGAAATGCCTATCGGCACCTATTTTTAAAATTCCAATCGGCAACTATATCTGAAATGCCTATCGGCACCTATATCTGAAATGCCTATCGGCACCTATTTTTGAAATGCCTATCGGAAACTACATCTTAAATGCCTATCAGCACCTATATTTGAAATGCCTATCGGCAACCATATCTGGAATGCCTATCGGCACCTATATTTGAAATGCCTATCGGCTTCTATATCTGAAATGCCTGTCGGCACCTATTTTTAAAATGCCAATCGGCAACTATATCTAAAATGCCTATCGACACCTATATCTGAAATGCCTATCGGCACCTATTTTTGAAATCCCTATCGGAAACTACATCTGAAATGCCTATCAGCACCTATATTTGAAATGCCTATCGGCAACCATATCTGAAATGCCTATCGACACCTATATTTGAAATACCTATCGGCTTCTATATCTGAAATGCCTATCGGCACCTATTTTTAAAATGCTAATCGGTAACTATACCTGAAATGCCTATCGGCACCTATATCTGAAATGCCTATCGGCACCAATTTTTGAAATGCCTATCGGAAACTACATCTGGAATGCCTATCAGCACCTATATTTGAAATGCCTATCGGCAACCATATCTGGAATGCCTATCTTCACTTATATTTGAAATGCCTATCGGCTTCTATATCTGAATTGCCTATCGACACCTATTTTTAAAATGCCAATCGGCAACTATATCTGAAATGCCTATCGGCAGCTATATCTGAAATGCCTATCAACACCTATTTTTGAAATGCCTATCGGAAACTACATCTGAAATGCCTATCAGCACCTATATTTGAAATGCCTATCGGCAACCATATCTGAAATGCCTATCGACACCTATATTTGAAATACCTATCGGCTTCTATATCTGAAGTGCCTATCAGCACCTTTTTTTAAAATGCCAATCGGCAACTATATTTGAAATGCCTATCGGCACCTATATCTGAAATGCCTATCGCCACCAATTTTTGAAATGCCTATCGGAAACTACATCTGAAATGCCTATCAGCACCTATATTTGAAATGCTCATCGGCAACCATATCTGGAATGCTTATCGGCACCTATATTTGAAATGCCTATCGGCTTCTATATCTGAAATGACTATCGGCACCTATTTTAAAATGCCAATCGGCAATTATATCTGAAATGCCTATTGGCACCTATATCTAAAATGCCTATCGGCACCTATTTTTGAAATGCCTATCGGAAACTACATCTGAAATGTCTATCAGCACCTATATTTGAAATGCCTATCGGCAACCATATCTGGAATGCCTATCGGCACCTATATTTGAAATGCCTATTGGCTTCTATATCTGTAATGCCTATCTGCACATATGTTTAAAATGCCAATCGGCAACTATATCTGAAATGCCTATCGGCTACTATATCTGAAATGCCTATCGGCACCAATTTTTGAAATGCCTATCGGAAACTACATCTGAAATGCCTATCAGCACCTATATTTGAAATGCCTATCGGCAACCATATCTGGAATGCCTATCGGCACCTATATTTGAGATGCCTATCGGCTTCTATATCTGAAATGCCTATTGACACCTATTTTTAAAATGCCAATTGGCAACTATATCTGAAATGCCTATCGGCACCTATATCTGAAATGCCTATCGGTACCTATTTTTGAAATGCCTATCGGAAACTACAACTGAAATGCCTATCAGCACTTATATTTGAAATGCCTATCGGCAACTATATCTGGAATGCCTATCGGCACCTATATTTGGAATGCCTATCGGCTTCTATATCTGAAATGCCTATCGGCACCTATATCTGAAATGCCTATCGGCACCTATTTTTGAAATGCCTTTCGGTAACTACATCTGAAATGCCTATCTGATCCTATATTTGAAATGCCTATCGGCAACCATATCTGGAATGCCTATCGGCACCTATATTTGAAATGCCTATCGGCTTCTATATCTGAAATGCCTATCGGCACCTCTTTTTAAAATGCCAATTGGCAACTATATCTGAAATGCCTATCGGCACCTATATCTGAAATGCCTATCGGCACCTATTTTTGAAATGCCTATCGGAAACTACATCTGAAATGCCTATCAGCACCTATATTTGAAATGCCTATCGGCAACCATATCTGGAATGATAATCGGCACCTATATTTGAAATGCCTACCGGCTTCTATATCTGAAATGCCTATCGTCACCTATTTTTAAAATGCCAATCGGCAACTATATCTGAAATGCCTTTCTGCACCTATATCTGAAATGCCTATCGGCACCAATTTTTGAAATGCCTATCGAAAACTACATCTGAAATGCCTATCAGCACCTATATTTGAAATGCCTATCGGCAACCATATCTGAAAGGTCTATCAGCACCTATATTTGAAATGCCAATCGGCTTCTATATCTGAAATGCCTATCGTCACCTATTTTTAAAATTCCAATCGGCAACTATATCTGAAATGCCTATCGGCACTTATATCTGAAATGCCTATCGGCACCTATTTTTGAAATGCCTATCGGAAACTACATCTTAAATGCCTATCAGCACCTATATTTGAAATGCCTATCGGCAACCATATCTGGAATGCCTATCGGCACCTATATTTGAAATGCCTATCGGCTTCTATATCTGAAATGCCTGTCGGCACCTATTTTTAAAATGCCAATCGGCAACTATATCTAAAATGCCTATCGACACCTATATCTGAAATGCCTATCGGCACCTATTTTTGAAATCCCTATCGGAAACTACATCTGAAATGCCTATCAGCACCTATATTTGAAATGCCTATCGGCAACCATATCTGAAATGCCTATCGACACCTATATTTGAAATACCTATCGGCTTCTATATCTGAAATGCCTATCGGCACCTATTTTTAAAATGCCAATCGGTAACTATACTTGAAATGCCTATCGGCACCTATATCTGAAATGCCTATCGGCACCAATTTTTGAAATGCCTATCGGAAACTACATCTGGAATGCCTATCAGCACCTATATTTGAAATGCCTATCGGCAACCATATCTGGAATGCCTATCTTCACTTATATTTGAAATGCCTATCGGCTTCTATATCTGAATTGCCTATCGACACCTATTTTTAAAATGCCAATCGGCAACTATATCTGAAATGCCTATCGGCAGCTATATCTGAAATGCCTATCAACACCTATTTTTGAAATGCCTATCGGAAACTACATCTGAAATGCCTATCAGCACCTATATTTGAAATACCTATCGGCAACCATATCTGAAATGCCTATCGACACCTATATTTGAAATACCTATCGGCTTCTATATCTGAAGTGCCTATCGGCACCTTTTTTTAAAATGCCAATCGGCAACTATATTTGAAATGCCTATCGGCACCTATATCTGAAATGCCTATCGCCACCAATTTTTGAAATGCCTATCGGAAACTACATCTGAAATGCCTATCAGCACCTATATTTGAAATGCTCATCGGCAACCATATCTGGAATGCTTATCGGCACCTATATTTGAAATGCCTATCGGCTTCTATATCTGAAATGACTATCAGCACCTATTTTAAAATGCCAATCGGCAATTATATCTGAAATGCCTATTGGCACCTATATCTAAAATGCCTATCGGCACCTATTTTTGAAATGCCTATCGGAAACTACATCTGAAATGTCTATCAGCACCTATATTTGAAATGCCTATCGGCAACCATATCTGGAATGCCTATCGGCACCTATATTTGAAATGCCTATTGGCTTCTATATCTGTAATGCCTATCGGCACATATGTTTAAAATGCCAATCGGCAACTATATCTGAAATGCCTATCGGCTACTATATCTGAAATGCCTATCGGCACCAATTTTTGAAATGCCTATCGGAAACTACATCTGAAATGCCTATCAGCACCTATATTTGAAATGCCTATCGGCAACCATATCTGGAATGCCTATCGGCACCTATATTTGAGATGCCTATCGGCTTCTATATCTGAAATGCCTATCGGCACCTATTTTAAAATGCCAATCGGCAACTATATCTGAAATGCCTATCGGCACCTATATCTGAAATGCCTATCGGCACCAATTTTTAAAATGCCTATCGGAAACTACAACTGAAATGCCTATCAGCACCTATATTTGAAATGCCTATCGGCAACCATATCTGGAATGCCTATCGGCACCTATATTTGAAATGCCTATCGGCTTCTATATCTGAAATGCCTAACGGCACCTATTTTTGAAATGCCTATCGAAAACTACATCTAAAATGCCTATCAGCACCTATATTTGAAATGCCTATCAGCAACCACATTAGAAATGCCTATCGGCACCTATTTCTGAAATGCCTTTCGGCATTTATATCTGAAATGCCTATCGACACCTATATTTGAAATGCCTTTCGGCACCTATATTTTAAATGCCTATCGGCAACTATATCTGATATGCCTATCGGCACCTATATCTGAAATGCCTATCGGCACCTATTTTTGAAATGCCTATCGGAAAGTACATCTAAAATGCCTATCAGCACCTATTTTTAAAATGCCAATCCGCAACTCTATCTGAAATGCCTATCGGCACCTATATCTGAAATGCCTATCGGCACCTATTTTTAAAATGCCTATCGGAAACTACATCTGAAATGCCTTACAGCACCTATATTTGAAATGCCTATCGGCAACCATATCTGAAATGCCTATAGACACCTATATTTGAAATACTTATCGGCTTCTATATCTGAAATGCCTATTGGCACTTATTTTTAAAATGCCTATCGGCACCTATTTCTGAAATGCCTATCGGCTTCTATGTCTGAAATGCCTATCAGCACCTATATTTGAAATGCCTATCGGCAACCATATCTGGAATGCTTATCGGCACCTATATTTGAAATGCCTATCGGCTTCTATATCTGAAATGCCTATCATCACCTATTTTTAAAATGCCAATCGGCAATTATATCTGAAATGCCTATCGGTACCTATATCTAAAATGCCTATCGGCACCTATTTTTGAAATGCCTATCGAAAACTACATCTGAAATGCCTATCAGCACCTATATTTGAAATGCCTATCGGCAACCATATCTGGAATGCCTATCGGCACCTATATTTGAAATGCCTAATGGCTTCTATATCTGTATTGCCTATCGGCACATATTTTTAAAATGCAAATCGGCAACTATATCTGAAATGCCTATCGACACCGATATCTGAAATGCCTATCGGCACCTATTTTTGTAATGCCTATTGGAAACTACATCTGAAATGCCTATCAGCACCTATATTTGAAATGCCTATCGACAACTATATCTGAAATGCCTATCGACACCTATATTTGAAATACCTATCGGCTTCTATATCTGAAATGCCTATCGGCACCTATTTTTAAAATGCCGATCGGTAACTATATCTGTAATGCCTATCGGCACCAATTTTTGAAATGCCTATCGGAAACTACATCTGGAATGCCTATCAGCACCTATATTTGAAATGCCTATCGGCAACCATATCTGGGATACCTATCGGCACCTATATTTGAAATGCCTATCGGATTCTATATCTAAAATGCCTATCGACACCTATTTTTAAAATGTCAATCGGCAACTATATCTGAAATGCCTATCGGCACCAATTTTTGAAATGCCTATCGGAAACTACATCTGGAATGCCTATCAGCACCTATATTTGAAATGCCTATCGGCAACCATATCTGGAATGCCTATCAGCACCTATATTTGAAATGCCTATCGGCTTCTATATCTGAAATGCCTATCGGCACCTATTTTTAAAATGCAAATCGGCAACTATATCTGAAATGACTATCGACACCTATATCTGAAATGCCTATCGGCACCAATTTTTGAAATGCCTATCGGAAACTACATCTGAAATGCCTATCAGCACCTATATTTGAAATGCCTATCGGCAACCATATCTGGAATGCTTATCGGCACCTATATTTGAAATGCCTATCGGCTTCTATATCTGAAATGCCTATCGGCACCTATTTTTAAAATGCCAATCGGCAATTATATCTGAAATGCCTATCGGTACCTATATCTAAAATGCCTATCGGCACCTATTTTTGACAAGCCTATCGGAAACTACATCTGAAATGCCTATCAGCACCTATATTTGAAATGCCTATCGGCAACCATATCTGGAATGCCTATCGGCACCTATATTTGAAATGCCTATTGGCTTCTATATCTGTAATGCCTATCGGCACATATTTTTAAAATGCCAATCGGCAACTATATCTGAAATGCCTATCGGCACCTATATCTGAAATGCCTATCGGCACCTATTTTTGAAATGCCTATCGGAAACTACATCTGAAATGATTATCAGCACCTATATTTGAAATGCCTATCGGCAACCATATCTGGAATGCCTATCGGCACCTATATTTGAAATGCCTATCGGCTTCTATATCTGAAATGCCTATCGGCACCTATTTTTAAAATGCAAATCGGCAACTATATCTGAAATGCCTATCGACACCTATATCTGAAATGCCTATCGGCACCTATTTTTGAAATGCCTATTGGAAACAACATCTGAAATGCCTATCAGCACCTATATTTGAAATGCCTAATGGCAACCATATCTGAAATGCCTATCGACACCTATATTTGAAATACCTATCGGCTTCTATATCTGAAATGCCTATCGGCACCTATTTTTAAAATGCCAATCGGTAACTATATCTGAAATGCCTATCGGCACCTATATCTGAAATGCCTATCGGCACCTATATCTGAAATGCCTATCGGCACCAATTTTTGAAATGCCTATCGGAAACTACATCTGGAATGCCTATCAGCACCTATATTTGAAATGCCTATCGGCAACCATATCTGGAATGCCTATCGGCACCTATATTTGAAATGCCTATCGGATTCTATATCTAAAATGCCTATCGACACCTATTTTTAAAATGTCAATCGGCAACTATATCTGAAATGCCTATCAGCACCAATTTTTGAAATGCCTATCGGAAACTACATCTGGAATGCCTATCAGCACCTATATTTGAAATGCCTATCGGCAACCATATCTGGAATGCCTATCGGCACCTATATTTGAAATGCCTATCGGATTCTATATCTGAAATGCCTATCGACACCTATTTTTAAAATGCCAATCGGCAATTATATCTGAAATGCCTATCGGCACCTATATCAGAAATGCCTTTCGGCACCTATTTTTGAAATGCTTTTCAGAAACTACATCCGAAATGCCTATCTGCTCCTATATTTGAAATGCCTATCGGCAACCATATCTGAAATGCCTATCGACACCTATATTTGAGATACCTATCGGCTTCTATATCGGAAATGCCTATCGGCACCTGTTTTTAAAATGCCAATCGGCAACTATATCTGAAATGCCTATCGACACCTATATCTGAAATGCCTATCGGCATCATTTTTTGAAATGCCTATCGGAAACTACATCTACAATGCCTATCAGCACCTATATTTGAACTGCTTATCGGCAACCATATCTGGAATGCCTATCGGCACCTATATTTGAGATGCCTATCGGCTTCTATATCTGAAATGCCTATCGGCACCTATTTTAAAATGCCAATCGGCAACTATATCTGAAATGCCTCTCGGCATCTATATCTGAAATGCCTATCGGCACCTATTTTTGAAATGCCTATCGGAAACTACATCTGAAAGTCCTATCAGCACCTATATCTGATATGCCTATCGGCAACCATATCTGGAATGCCTATCGGCACCTATATTTGAAATGCCTATCGGCTTCTATATCTGAAATGCCTATCGGCACCTATTTTTAAAATGCCAATCGGCAACTATATCTGAAATGCCTATCGACACCTATATCTGAAATGCCTATCGGCACCTATTTTTGAAATGCCTATCGGAAACTACATCTGAAATGCCTATCAGCACCTATATTTGAAATGCCTATCGGCAACCATATCTGGAATGCTTATCGGCACCTATATTTGAAATGCCTATCGGCTTCTATATCTGAAATGCCTATCGGTACCTATTTTTAAAATGCCAATCGGCAACTATATCTGAAATGCCTATCGGCACCTATATCTGAAATGCCTATCGGCACCTATTTTTGAAATGCCTATCGGAAACTACATCTGAAATGCCTATCAGCACCTATATTTGAAAAGCCTATCGGCAACCATATCTGGAATGCCTATCGGCACCTATATTTTAAATGCCTATCGACTTCTATATCTGAAATGCCTATCGGCACCTATTTTTAAAGTGCCAATCGGCAACTATATCTGAAATGCCTATCAGCACCTATATCTGAAATGCCTATCGGCACCTATTTTTGAAATGCCTATCGGAAACTACATCTGAAATGCCTATCAGCACCTATATTTGAAATGCCTATCGGCAAACATATCTCGAATGCCTATCGGCACCTATATTGGAAATGCCTATCGGCTTCTATATCTGAAATGCCTATCGGCACATATTTTTAAAATGCTAATCGGTAACTATATCTGTAATGCCTATCGGCACCTATATCTGAAATGCCTATCGGCACCTATTTTTGAAATGCCTATCGGAAACTACATCTGAATGCCTATCAGCACCAATATTTGAAATGCCTATCGGCAACCATATCTGAAATGCCTATCGACACCTATATTTGAAATACCATTCGGCTTCTATATCTGAAATGCCTATCGGCACCTATTTTTAAAATGCCAATCGGCAACTATGTATGAAATGCCTATCGGCACCTATATCTGAAATGTTTATCGGCACCAATTTTTAAAATGCCTATCGTAAACTACATCTGAAATGCCTATCAGCACCTATATTGAAATGCCTATCGGCAACCATATCTGGAATGCCTATCGGCACCTATATTTGAAATGCCTACCGGCTTCTATATCTGAAATGCCTATCGGCACCTATTTTTAAAGTGCCAATCGGCAACTATATCTGAAATGCCTATCAGCACCTATATCTGAAATGCCTATCGGCACCTATTTTTGAAATGCCTATCGGAAACTACATCTGAAATGCCTATCAGCACCTATATTTGAAATGCCTATCGGCAACCATATCTCGAATGCCTATCGGCACCTATATTGGAAATGCCTATCGGCTTCTATATCTGAAATGCCTATCGGCACATATTTTTAAAATGCTAATCGGCAACTATATCTGTAATGCCTATCGGCACCTATATCTGAAATGCCTATCGGCACCTATTTTTGAAATGCCTATCGGAAACTACATCTGAATGCCTATCAGCACCAATATTTGAAATGCCTATCGGCAACCATATCTGAAATGCCTATCGACACCTATATTTGAAATACCATTCGGCTTCTATATCTGAAATGCCTATCGGCACCTATTTTTAAAATGCCAATCGGCAACTATGTATGAAATGCCTATCGGCACCTATATCTGAAATGTTTATCGGCACCAATTTTTAAAATGCCTATCGTAAACTACATCTGAAATGCCTATCAGCACCTATATTGAAATGCCTATCGGCAACCATATCTGGAATGCCTATCGGCACCTATATTTGAAATGCCTATCGGCTTCTATATCTGAAATGCCTATCGGCACCTATTTTTAAAATGCCAATCGGCAACTATATCTGAAATGCCTATCGGCACCTATATCTGTAATGCCTATCGGTACCTATGTTTGAAATGCCTATCTGAAGCTACATCTGAAATGCCTATCAGCACCTATATTTGAAATGCCTATCGGCAACCATATCTGGAATGCCTATCGGCACCTATATTTGAAATGCCTATCGGCTTCTATATCTGAAATGCCTATCGGCACCTATTTTTAAAATGATAATCGGCAACTATATCTGAAGTGCCTATCGGCACCTATATCTGAAATGCCTATCGGCACCTATTTTTGAAATGCCTATCGAAAACTACATCTGAAATGCCTATCAGCACCTATATTTGAAATGCCTATCGGCAACCACATCAGAAATGCCTATCGGCACCTATATCTGAAATGCCTATCGGCATTTATATCTGAAATGCCTATCGACACCTATATTTCAAATACCTATCGGCACCTATATTTTAAATGCCTATCGGCAACTATATCTGATATGCCTATTGGCACCTATATCTGAAATGCCTATCGGCACCTATTTTTGAAATGCCTATCGGAAACTACATCTAAAATGCCTACGGCACCTATTTTTAAAATGCCAATCGGCAACTCTATCTGAAATGCCTATCGGCATCTATATCTGAAATGCCTATCGGCACCTATTTTTGAAATGCCTATCGGAAACTACATCTGAAATGCCTATCAGCACCTCTATTTGAAATGACTATCGGCAACCATATCTGAAATGCCTATTTACACCTATATTTGAAATACCTATCGGCTTCTATATCTGAAATGCCTTTAGGCACCTATTTTTAAAATGCCAATCGGCAACTATATCTGAAATGCCTATCGGCACCTATATCTGAAATGCCTATCGGTACCTATTTTTGAAATGCCTACCGGAAACTACATCTTAAATGCCTATCAGCACTTATATTTGAAATGCCTATCGGCAACCATATCTGGAATGCCTATCGGCACCTATATTTGAAATGCCTATCGGCTTCTATATCTGAAATGCCTATCGGCATCTATTTTTAAAATGCAAATCGGCAACTATATCTGAAATGCCTATCGGCACCTATATCTGAAATGCATATCGGCACCTATTTTTGAAATGCCTTTCGGAAACTACATCTAAAACGCCTATCTGCTCCTGTATTTGAAATGCCTATCGGCAACCATATCTGAAATGCCTATCGACACC